>VYZM01019771.1:31670-57317 GCA_013398915.1 Dromas ardeola | reverse complement strand
AAAAAAAAAAAAAAAAACAATTTTTGAAAGCCAAGTGCAGTCTTCTGACTTGTTTGTTCTGGTCAAATGCCTTGCGTTCCCTGTTTACCTTCAAGGAGAGAAGGGAAAAGACACCAACGGCCAAAAGGCACCACATCAGTATTTTTTGCCAATTCGGGAGGTGTTCACACACACCCCACCGCCGTTTGTGTGCATGTGAGCGTGAGAGACACACGTAACCAGCGCCGGGGGAACTGCAGGCAGTAAACACCAGGCCACCTCTTGCTCGAGTTCCCTTGGCTCTGTGCTGGTCCAAGCGCCTTTTTTTCTGCAGCATTTAGCAAAGTAACCTAAAGCAGCCTGATTTTTATGCCATAAATGTAAAATAATCAAGCACAGGGCTTCGAGCCCATGAATCCTCAGGGCTGGCTGAACTCCCATCTGTAAATCCTACAGATTAGTTATATTATGCTTATTTCCTTCATGAGGAAAAAAGAAAACAAGATTAAATACAATCAGTCTGAGCTGGAAAGACAAGGTTATTGTGGCACAGGAAAGCTTGAGAGGCAGCCGGGAGAGCGTTCCATGCCTCGTCCTTTGGCTTTCTTTGCCCAACAGAATGAACTCCACTTTACGGTCTTAATTCCTCAGGCTGCAAAACATTTGGCACTAGTTTGATATACATTCATTCAGTTACGCATGTGTATGGATAATACCCCGTTCAAAACAGAAAAGGGGAAAAAAAATAAAAATCACACGATCCTTAACAGACAAGTTAAACCTGCTTCTCTGCAGAGGAACAAGAGTCTTATTTTAGGAATAGCTGAATCCCATGAGAAAGCCGTCACAGCTGTGCACCAGCAGACCACATACCAGGGTGACCAAGCTGCTTCCGAGAGCAGAGGAGGATTCTTTTAACTCAAGATACTGAAAATACACAAGAGACTCCCATGGTAAAATCAACCCCGAGCTGCCAAAGGCGTGGAATAAACGTGACTTTTAATAACCTCTTCTACCACCACTGGACAACGTGGAGTTTCTGAGGCTGTTCTCAAGCATTTGCCATTACATCCGCCGCATCTCACGGCGCAAATGAGCGCGCGAGCTGAGGAATGGCCGGGCAATGACTCTGTGGCCATGGCAGATGCCCAGCAAGCAGCTGGCATGCCATGCCCGCAACTGGGCTACAGCACAACCACCTGCACCTTTCCTTAGTGCCGGGCCACTGGATAACCTGCCGCCTCCTGCTGCGCCGCAGAGGAAGCCGGTCGATTGGGATAATTTTTAAGAGCGGTACTTCGCTTTTTATCCGCTAAGATTAAAAAAAAAAATTAAGTTGAAATCTTTCACTTGCAAAAGAAATTCAGCCTCAGGTTCTGTTGTGCCCCTGTGACTTGTGCACTTTACCTGTTTATCACTCCTTACAACTCCTGAAACTTTTTAGACCTTCCAGTGACATGACAAACTTGAAACTGTACATCTATGATCACTGGAGGAACTGAAGAAACACCGTATCATCCACCCTCAAAAAAAACAACCAACACGAAGATACAAGATGAAGGTGCTCCTTGCTTCCTGAAAGTTAATACTGGGTCACCGCACAGATTTTACTGGAACTGTAAAGCCAAGACTCGGTGTAACTGGCATCGGAAGGGCACATGTTCTGATTCTTCCAGATTAAGGCAGGTAAAAGAAAAAAGATGTATTAACAGTCTTTCTGCTTATCAAAATACAGTACATGATAGATGCGGTTGTTACTCTGTTTCCGTCCAATGCATTGATTCAATCCAATTAACAAGAAACTGTGATGGACCGTTCTGGATGAAAGCATCCCCAAAACACTGCGAGGAGGAAAAGCAGTAACAATTCCCCGTGTCAGCCCAGGAGCGCAGGAGAGAACCACCCCGCCTGAACAGTCCGGCTGAGGAAAGAGTCCCCAAATCCACATCCTGCTCGAGGGATCCTACAAACAACCTACGCACCAACTGACCAGAACGGAACAGGACTCAAATCACATCAGTTTTGGACCCCCTGCAAGTGGGCAGGGCCACCCTCCCACCCTCCTCTTCCTGTTTCGTGCAGCCCTGGGGCACAAACACCGTGGATGTGTCCGCAGGGACTTACCCAGGCAGGCAGAAGAGGCAGGAGGTGGCTGAGTGTTAGGGCCGGATTCTCCCCTGCCTTAGTTAATGGTAAATACTTGCTGGAGTTGAGACAGGGCTTCAAGAACCAGGAGAACTGCAGGTCGAAAGGCTGCACTTCAGCAAGGCTCTCGCTGGTAAAATACTTGGTCAGGATTGACGGGAATCAAAGTAATAGACGGGGCTTCCAGCAGAACCTTCCAGGAGTGGAAAACCCCCCTTGCTCCCTTCTCTGCAACATTTAAATACCTTAATACGCTCTCATTCATAGCGTAGCAACTTGTTCAGAAGAAGATGGTTTCTCATCTTCTCACCTCCAAAAAACGTTTTGGTTCCAGAACTGGTTTAATACTGATCCAGACTCCCAAGTTTTCAATGCTGGACAAACCTAGAACACTTGGCTTATAACAAAAACAGTGAGTTCAGATGAGGCAAAGATACTTCAAAAAAAAGCCCAACCAACCAACAACCCACTACCACCAAAAAGAAACTCAGCAACAGCAACCCAGCACTGTGCATAGTATACTTGAGCCTAATTTGGATTTTTAAATCATTCCTAGGGAGACCTACTTTTACTACCCACAGTAAAGATTTTTGAGCAAATGAGCTCGTTGCTGTGGAATTAATAATAGATCTATGCAGATTGATATTCCCAGGAGATAAAGGGAAAGGGAAGAATATTAAAAACTGATGCTCCTGGCAAATGAAAAACTAATGGACCATATTTTCCCAAAGGGATGGGAGGTGCTTTCGTTTTATTTCACTCTGATGACTACGCGAGACCTGCTGTAATAGGTAACTCTCAGGGAGCACCATCTCCGGCTAAATGGAAACACCTTGAAAATTTCATAGAGAACGCGGAGAAGAGTGTAAGTCATCACATACCAAATCTGAAGAGCACTGAACGATCACGACATTGCCGCAGAATGTAGCTCTGTTTATGATTTACCTGAAAAACAAAAGAAATCTGCAACATGTTTAGCCTGGAGAAGAGGAGGCTGAGGGGAGACCTTATCGCTCTCTGCAACTGCCTGAAAGGAGGCTGTAGCGAGGCGGGGGTCCGTCTCTTCTCCCAAGTAACAAGTGATGGGACAAGAGGAAACAGCCTCAAGTTGCACCAGGGGAGGTTTAGATTGGATATTAGGAAAAATTTCTTCACCAAAAGGGTTGTCAAGCATTGGAGCAGGCTGCCCAGGGGAGTGGTGGAGGCACCACCCCTGGAGGTATTTAAAAGATGTGTGGATGTGGTGCTGAGGGACATGGTTTAGTGGTAACTTGGCCGTGCCAGGTTAACGGCTGGACTCGATGATCTTAAAGCTCTTTTCCAACCTAATCAATTCTATGATTTTATTCTATGAAAAATATTTTACTTTCAAACTCACTTTTAAGAGTTTCAACAGCTCCAACGGAACAGTTGAAAGATTTCACTGTTGGTGACATCCTTGAAGGCACTCAAGGTAACTCGCATTATTTATAAATATTTACAAGTCAAACTCATGCAATTACCTGTATTTTCAAAGCTGCACCGACTACCAGAAATTAATTCTTCAACGATTTAGAAATCAAAGAAACAAAAACCGATTTGCATTATTTAATATTTATTGATACAAAAGACAAAATAATTTGTAACAAAGCATGTATTTATAATTTACATCAGAGAAAGATCTTTTAAGATCAACAATGTGCCCCCAAAGATGGGGTGTGTTTTCAGTTGGATGGTAGATACAGTATTCTTTAGCACTCCTTTGCATCAGGTGATCTTCAATTTGCAGGCAAAGTTATGGGGAAAGAGGTCTCCAACAACATGCTTCTTGCTTTTGGTCTAAATTATAAAAATAACAGAAATTAGTTCAAATTAACACAGTTTTAAAAAGGCCTATCGCATTGTGCCATAGTACTAGGGAGTTACTAGACAGTAAAGTGCAACAACTGCAAACTGTACTCACAGCAGCAAGGACATTAATTACAGCACTCACATTCTCCAGTGGCAAATCAATAAAAATATTAGTATCATTTCAATTATGCTCGAAAGAGCACATTAGCCTAATTTAATTTAGCTAACAGCAATCTCTAACAAACGCGTTCCTCTGTACAAAGTTTGGAGTTGTCAAAGCCACACCTGGTTGTGACACTGACACTCCTTCTGCATGTATTTCCTTACGCCAGCTCTGATGTGAAATGTATTTTGTGCAGGACCAAGAGGCCTCAGAAGTCAGCGCGCGGGTAAGTTTCATACTATTTTTACAAAAATCTTGTATTTTAATTCACTTTAGCTCACGTTTAGACAAACAGTCCACAATCTCTGATTTGCAGTCCCAACGACCACACAAAGCTGCTGACAGTAGAGAAAATACACAAGAATTAAAGCTGTTGCTAACGTCTGATGCAACTCACCACATCAAGTGACAGCTGAGGACCATCACTCCAGATGAAGAGTCATGTGGAAAATGCAGCCACTCAATAGCCGGGACTGCGCAGGATGCCAAACTTCAGGCTGGTTTGAAGCCCACATACAGAATGAAGACCGCTCTAAGACTTGCAAGTGAAAATAACAGCTGCTATCAAAATACATTATACTAAAATGTTTTGGGGTATATGTGCAGGAAATTGTTAGCTAATTCCCCAAAACTGATCGGTGGACTTCTCATCTGTCTTGGTTTAGCCTCAGACGGCAACAAAGAACCATGTGGCCGCTCTCTCAAACCCCTCCGTTTGAGGCCATGGGGGGAGAATCGGGAGAAAAAGGCAGAACTCATGGGTTGAGACAAAGGCAATTTAACAGAACAGCAAAGGGAACAGGAAAACACCAACAATAACACGGAGGAATATACAAACATGATGACGGTACCACCGCTCACCCACTGGACCCTGGACACCCCAGCCCACTCCAAGCTCACATGGGATGGAATACCTGTGTGCCTGCCAGAGCCTCGGAAGAATTAACCCTGTCCCCACTGGAACCAGGACATCATCAAACCCAGGTATGCGTCTTCCTTAGAGGGACGCCTCAGAGCAAAGACCAGAAGGGGAAAGTTAAAGCTGACAGTTGTAAC
The DNA here is from genome assembly GCA_013398915.1 of Dromas ardeola. Taxonomy (NCBI): domain Eukaryota; kingdom Metazoa; phylum Chordata; class Aves; order Charadriiformes; family Dromadidae; genus Dromas; species Dromas ardeola. The sequence goes on along the minus strand of VYZM01019771.1, from coordinate 52,144 downwards.
ACAACTTAGACTGCACGTTTCGTCTTTTACTACAGAGAAAGGGAAACCAGTGGCTGTTCACCAGTGGCCAAGCGCTCTGGCACACCCCACGCTCTTCTGGCTGGCACGCTGACGGCCCTGCTGTGCGACACGGAACAGGGCCTCCACTTGAGGTGTACGGCATAAGGCTCCTCCCAACGCAAGCGTGAAGTAAACTTAGAAAGGAGCAGCTTCCAGAGCATGGAAGTCTCCGGTTTCGCAGAATGGTTGAGGTTGGAAAGGACCTCTGGAAGTCATCTGGTCCAACCCTCCCGCTCAAGGAGGACCAGTTAAGAGCTGGTTGCCCCGGATTCAGATAAGCTCTCTTTCCCCACATATGAGCTTCTGCCTCCTGATCCTTTCCGTACCTCTCGACCTCTCCACAGCAACAAGAATGAGGATGCCAAGTGTGAACGCACACACTCTAACGTACTTTGCAAACACACACTCCCACCCACGGGCAATAAGTAGGGCAGAACAGAGATGGCAGGTTCTGAACTGTGGACAGAGCTGTTCCACATGAAAGGGTATGTCAAATGAGCTTGGTCAGGTCTCAGCTCTGTCTCTAAGAGAAATGTATGAAGGTGCGCTCTTCTCGCTTATTCCGTCCAGGCTCCTCCTTATACACCACAGAAACATCCAAAACCAGGAAGATTATTTTCTCCTGGCGCTTACCAGAAAAGTCAGGCAGCAACATGGTGCGAGAGGGCATATGCATCCATATCCGTTTCTGCACGCACTGCCACACGAGACCTCCGTGCCAAAACCAGCTGATGCCAAACGGCATTCCCGCTGGCAAGAGGAATGAAGATTTAAGAGCAGGTGATTGCCTGGGCCAGCCTGCCAATACAAAATCAGGGTATGGCGTGGTGCCTAAGTGATGGCAGGGCCACGGCAAGATTGTGCCAAGGCAAAGGAAGTCACCAGCACGCTGAATTAGTGCTATGAGAGGAGCAAAAAGCACAATGCTACGATGCTCTGGGATGAGTCTGGCCAGGCGGAATGGTGCTGGGACAGATCCTTTTGGCACCACAGAGCCAGCCTCAACAGATGGATGAGGCTTGAGGGCAACGACGTGGGCCTGAAGCGGTCTCAGTTCCGCTTCTGTAGTCTGGAAAATGGCAGGTGATGACGATAAACACCTTGCCAGTGACATCCTAAACTGACCTTCTTGGGATTAAAACTACACAAAAGTCTTTCAAAGAGTGGAGACCAAAGGAAGCTGTGCATCACTTCTCTGAGCAAGAAAATTGGGAGCTTTGTCAGGCCCCGTACCTGGCTTGAAGGAGAGGTAGCAAAGGAACCTTCAAGCATGAGAACACCTCTGAAATAATTCAAATGCCTGTAACTGAGTTAGAAAAATTATACAATCCTTGCAAGCAGCACAAAGACAGAAAAGAAACCTTTGGCAAGGGAAATGCATCCAAAAAAGGAAAGAAATTAGTTTAGGCGGCAAGACAAAAACAATGACGGAGCACATTGAAACTTGATACAGCAGCTGAGCTGAAACAGGGGCAGGTGAATGCCTCATCCCACAGCCCACTCCAAGGGGGAGGGGAAAGAAAAAAAAAGGGAAAAAAAAGAGGCAAAAGCACACCTTTGACAGATACTTCAAGGAGACAACTGCCAACTTGCATAGCAAGATGCTGTGCATCACACTGGAAGTGCACATGGAATTTCATGAAGTAAATGAAATTACTATCAATGCTTTTTTTAATACATAAGGAGACCCCTTCTTTGTAATTTCTGAAATAATTCAAGTTCCAGATAAATGCAACAAAAAAAAAAAAAAAACAAACAAGAAGAGGTGGACCAGTGCACGTGTCCAATTAATTAAGACAGGTTTTGTACTTCATCAGCACCACAGATCCATGGAAATGGGCAAGGAAGGGTGCAGGAAGACTGGGACATGCACCTCATTTGCAACCCTCAGCATCTCACCAGAGAGGACTTTTGAAAGCTTACAAAATCCTTCAGGAGGAGCTATATTATTTTCAGTAAAAGCAATATTACTATTACAGTTCCCCTCCCTCTTTTTTTTCCCATGAAGAAACACAAGTACATCACACAGCGTAGGTGCAGGATGCAAGCAACAGAAGCCATTTCATGACAAGGTAATGAAGCGGGGTTAGCACGTGAACAAAATGAAGCTATTCTAAATTCTTGTAATTCAGGCCATACAGTTTGTTTGAAAGGTTGAACAGTATGCTAAGACGGACTTGGTATGTCACAAAATGAAGAGGCAAATAAAGCAAGCAAACATTTAGAGTTACTATGTGTTTAAAACACAGCGGGGCTTTGTCGCTAGCTAAAATACTGTTCAAGTCTAGCAGCTGTTTAATTTATTCCTGCAGCGACCTCTGTGCTTTACCTATGAATTACTTTAAGAGTGCACAGCAAAGCTCAGTTGCTCAACAGGCAAATGCATGCTTCCACTAATATGAAGAAAACCAGCCGTAATAAAAGTCAGAGAGCATTTGCTGGATGCAAAAAGGCCTCTGCAATTATCACTTAATTGTCCTTCATGGGCCAATACTGGGAGTCTCATACTTCTTTCCCCTTAAGGTTGATCCCTCCTTCAGCACTTTTTCGTAACTGGCTACTTAATTAGTCTTCCTTCCTGGGCTTAATTGTAAATTTGTTTTGATTAATTAGCCTCAGAGCTGACTTGGCACTAACTGAAATATAGAAGTAGTACTTACTTTCTTCAGCGTATAAGCTACTGCATCCTAGGGGGGCCCTCTCTTTGTCAGCAATAAGATTTCAAGTTCAGATCGTGTTAGAAAAAAAAACTTCATAATTAACTTGAATTTCTTGTAATTGCCCCCTCTGTATTACAACACAGAAGTGATGATAACATAAAGAAAGGATAAAATTCAGTAAGTTCAGGCCTTTTGTTCAGTGGATTATACATCATGTTCATTAGCTGAATCCCACGGTTTTAGATAAGATGACTTAATGCTCTTAAACACAAAGTGATCATAGGCCTACTAGAATTCCAAACCAAGAGTGTAGGTTACCAGCACAGACAACTGTGTTCTCATGGCATTGACACTGGAAAGGTTTCCCTTGCCAATTGGAAGAGTCAGGTTCTGCTCTTCCAAAAGTTATTGAATTTCATTGAAAACCCTTTGCACAACCCAGACAAGCCAGTCTGCAACACCTTTGGATGCTACTATAACTCTTCATTATATTTACACCTCTCGCATCACTCCTTTCCTCTCCCTCTTTATGGCACGTTGATTCCAGAAGACACCTACACAGCATTACCACACATCTGCCATCTTGATCAATTCTCATTTCAGCTACTGTTACTGAAAACACAAGAAAAGGCAACTTCAAACACCATAACTATGAACAAATGTCATTACTTTATTTAGCTTAATAGTTATTCAAACAATTTAATAAACTCCCTAACAGTTGTCAACAGTACTGCAATTCTTCAGTTTTCAAATTTAAAAGTCCTTACCTATCGAGCTGCAAAGAGAAATTAAAAATCTTACTCGGGACATTAATATGTTTTTCTGTGAACACTTCTAGATTTGCATCTCAACTGAACAGTCAGACTGAGAAAATAAACACTTTGCTTCTTTCAGCTCCTGGTTTCAATTATTGCCCCTCTTGTGCTCCATTAAAGAAAAGACTGAAGAAGCAGCACAAAGTAAATGTGGTTTTACGATCTTTTGTGTGTGCTTTTACTCAGCACAGGAGTTTAAACGAAGCAAACCAGAAGAGGAGCTTTGTGGGTGGGCTTAGGAACACAGAGCAGCTCTGCAGGCACTTCATTCAATGTGTTCGTTCCCTAATAATCTGCAGCCAACTGTTTTGATTGATGATCAACTACTGTTTTCATCTTAGAACTGGACCATAGGAATCACTTGGGTTGTCAAATCCTAAATTAAGCTTTTCCATGCAACCTGAGAAACATTTGACTTCAAGGTCTCTTCTCACCACATTTGTGAACATCCATGAAGTGATAGGATATTCTGAAACAGAGATGTACCACCTTGGAAAGACTAGGATATTCAGTTACAACAGCTGTCAGTACTATTAAACAGGCATGTCCCATCCTCTTCAGTTAGACAGATTATCTGCAATCAATCACCACATAAAGTAAATCCTGTATTACAAAAGACATCATGCAACAGAGTCTATACATCAGTAGAAATGTAAGAAATATTCCTTCGTGCTGAACTGCCTTTTCAGCTGTTATGAAATGAGGAAATAGCTCTTTAGGTTTATTGTATTCCCCAAACGTTTAAATTAAAATCATTTGCAGATAACCAATTCAGCTGTGTACTTGAAAAATAGAAGAAACCGTGTATGTGCCTCAACCGTTTGTTTTATTGGCGCTGTTTATTTTTCTGTAATTACTCAGCTCATATCTATCTTATGTCTACAAAGTTGTATAAATACGGATGCGCACACACATCTGACAGTTTTGCAACCACTCTTCTGTCGCTTTAAACTGCAAAAAAGCTTTGTTTAGTAGTAGAACGCGAACAGCTTTCTAACCAAATGAAACTACAAAAAGACAGAGTTTCAAAAGAACCTACTAACCAGTAAAGTAACTTTTTTCAAAGTGAGCCAAAGCCTTCAAAAATCTGACTTTTTATTGTGGTGGGACATTATCAGTTAAACTCCTTAAAATAAACCTCTAGTTGTTACCACAGTACCGACCATAGAACACATACACCTACCAACATGAAGCTGATGAAATATGTAACTCAGCTTTTTTTTCCAGCTCTCTCAATTACTGTTCACAGAATGCAATGAATTAATATACTAAACCAGTATACCAGACCACCAATAAAAACAGTATATAAACCAGTTTACCAGTACTAATTTACACCAGTAAAAACAGTATATAAACCAATAAACAAGACCGCCGAAGGTCGGTAACCCACAACTGTAGCCTGATGTACACAAGAATGCACAAAGCGGGAGCCAAAGCAAGATGAGGCAGAGGTGAAACATCAGCTTCTTATTCTGACTAAGGACCAATTCTTGTTTGCCACACTGCACAACTCAGCACCCATAGGAGTCCTGGAACTCAGAAGATTCTCCTGCACCTCCTCACACTATATTCAGGCTAATGACACGGAAGCAAGTTGTTTGGTTTTGGTTTGTTTTTTGTTTGTTTGTTTGTTTTTGTGGGTTTTTTTTGTTTGTTTGGTTGGGTTCTTTTACAAACGTCAAGTTGAAGAAAAAAATTTAAAATCCAATCCAGACAAACAGTGAACAACCTAGCTCAACTCAACTCCTGCTGTGCAACGTTTTAAAAAAACAGCTTTGAGCAAGTAGCTGCAACTAGTACAACATACATGGCTAACAGAATGAACCTGGCAAGGTTCAGTGCCAAGCCCTAATGTTAATGGAAACTGACTTACATCTCCTTACAACAGAATTCAACTGAATTTATCTCCATCTGTAACATACTCTTCTTCCTCCCTTTCAAAAACCGAACCCTTCTGAACATAGATGCCAGCCAAGGACAAACGGCTTTGCTTGAAGCCCCATCTAGTGACAAATAGTGGAATTGTTGCTAAACTAAGGCAACATCCTAGATGCATCACCATGCTCGGCATAACTGATTTTGCTACTTTACAAAAAATAAACAAAAAACCCATTTTGAGATGTAGTCCAACTACAAAATGTTCTCTGCAAACTATACAGGACATTTCTCCCAAGAAACCAACTAGCCAGGAAGCAACAGAACCATCCAGCCTAAAATGTTACGTACTTTATTTACCAAATCCACCCTGTTCTGTTGACACTCCCAGCCACAGAATTAGGAAAACACGAACAGGTATTCATGGCACGTTGACCTCGAACATGCACTTCAACATTTGCGGCTTTCCAGCCTGTGTCAGACAAAGGTCTGCACACACATTAGACCTGCTTAAGAAAACATCCTGAAAGACGTATTTCTCATCGTTTACCATGACCCAAAAGAAAATCCACTCAAAACCTTGCTGCCAAGTTGCAGTATAGTGCAGTGGAGGAAGACACATCAGTGCCTGACACAACGGCAGTATCTCGCTTCTCGTCTGACCCCACCAACCTAGGACACGTTGCCGGAAAGCAGCAGGCTGCCTTCAGCTCTGTCACAACATCCATCCACGCTTTCCTTTAGGGCCATGAGGTCCATAGCTCATAGGCATTCACTAATCCCTTAACAAAGGATCCTTTTGCTACCCAATCTGCAGACAGGTAATGCAGAAGACAATTTGTAGGGTATCTTCCTTCTGATCTCCCTGGCCTCTACCACAACTGAAAAGCGGTCTTGTTCTGACTTTCCGCTGGAAGCAACAAACTGGTGGGATCAGTGATCACCACATCCATGTGCTCTGACTGCTGGGAGACCCGCTTGGGCAAGGAGCAGAGGATCTCTGGTCTAATGCTAGCTCTGTACTGTTCTCCAAGTGGCAAATTTCCAGACCTCTGCAGGCCTGAGGGGTTAAAAGACTTACAAACTAAATGTTTTAGTGGGTGGGATCCCCTCAAGCAGTGGAGACAGCACGTGTGCCCATCTGGTACCTGGTATGGCTCCAACACAGAAGGGACAATATTTGAATCTTGCTGACCTTGAAGACACCAACCCAAGCCCAAAATTTAGAAAAGCTGCCAACATCAAATTATTATCAGCTGTAACTAAATAACTTTCCTTTTTAATTTTAACTCTTAAACTGCTTACAAAACTTGAGGTTGGGAAAAAAAAAAGGTGGTCCTTCTGTGCAGTCTGAAGCAGTCCGCAGCAAATAGTTCGTATCAAGACAGAGGAAGAACTAAACGGCAATAGGCATGTTCCTCTCATCTTTTCAGAGTTAAGCATGACCTAGCCACGAATGCAAAGATGCCACATAACTTCTTTCAAGTATTTCCACGGTCAGTCTTTATATGCACTAATCATAGGAACTACTGCTTGAAAGAGAATGATTAAAAAAAAATACTATCTCAAATTCCCCAGTCTAAAGGGTCTTCACAGAGGCATAGTAATCTTGGTGTCCAAGTCCTTTCACAGATACACGAAGTCAGCTGGCAGCTGAAAGCTTAAGGGAAGCACTAAAGCCTATTCATCTTTCCTACTTCAACTTTTAGCATGAGGATCGTGGCCAAGACTGTTCACAAGGTCAATAATCAATCCTATAGTCGTTAAAGTTTATGATTCCGACTCAGTTTTCCCTATCTCCTTCTCTTCTAAATAGTAGCAACCACAGAGAGAAAACACCCTACCAGAATAGCTGTAGTTTATCCTTATCTTCAACCAGAAGGAACCTTGAAGACCTTGGGAGACAAATGCTATGTATACCATCTGCTGTCTAGACTTGGCTTCTGGAGTATACAGCATAATTACAGTTTTCCCAAAGGTCCTCGTTATTATCCAGGAACACAGCAAGCAAAACAAAAGGAGATATTAAAGCAATACATTTGGCAATGACCTATCAGTGTTACACAAAATAAAGCTATCCACAATGCTCAGCGCCAATCAAGCCATAGCTTCCATACAAAAGATACAATTGCTAAGATCCGACTTAAATGCTCCCATTTTACAATTCAAATTTCAGGCACTAATCATACATCTGCTAGACAAGGAAGAAACGCCTGTCATCAACATATTAGAAGGCTGGACCCCAGCACACAAGCATTCCAGCAGCCCATCTCCTAGACCACAATTACTGGAATGCGAGCAGCATGGTCCTACATTTAAAAAAGAGATTATTCTAAGCAGTTTGTACCAGGCAGACGTTAAAACTATCAGATGTTAGCTGAAGATGTCAAAATTTTTCAAGTGCTAAGCATCTTTAGGGAAATTAGGCATATAAATACAATTTTGAACAACAACGTGCTTTAACCCACAAACTTTTTATATATATACACATATATATATAATCTTCCTGTCTTTGGATGACACAAGAACAGTAACATGCAGAGTGATGCCCTTCAGTATGTCATTTCAGTTTGATAGAAAACTACTGAGGATCTTTTGGTTTTGATCTGAACTCTTCTTACGTTGATTTCAGCTGCTCTGTATTAATTTCTACTGTCAAGCTGGGCACACTCAAACACTTCTTGTATATAAAAAGAACTTCAGAACATACAAAAGCTTGAAAAGTGTTTCAGCAAATTTCTCTGCAGAAAGTTCTTCACCCATCATTTTTGAGTTGTGTGAAGAGAAGAACACTTTCTTCATTCAGAAGATTACGTATGTTATATTCATTTCCTACAAATAAAAACAGAAAAGTTTTCTTTAGAAGCCAGTAGCAATTTTTGAAGTCCTGTTCTGTCTTCAGCCAAGTGTACTTTTGTTTCATATATTTTAACAGAAGGAATATTATCCAGAAGGATGCCACTCTTACAGGCAAATCATTGCATTTCAAAGAGATAACAAGGAGTACAGCTAGTGTCATTTATTTCAAGCCGTGGCAAGAACGAAGTGCATCTTTGCTGAGATTTTTACTGAAAATAATGTAACGGGCTTGAGCTCTCAGCTCTCAAAACCCACAAGAAAACTTTAAGGTGACTGAATTTACTTTAATTTATTCCTATAGAAAATCTCAATAAAAACTGCACATAGAAACTTATCTGCAGATCCTCACTTGGGATTTGCATCCTAACATGATCACAAACATAGAAACATCTAAAAGGCACTGCATATTGGGAATGAGTAACATCCCAGCATTCAGATACAGCCACAATTGATGACTTAAGGAAAGATCACCTGCCACAACCATTGCATTGCCCATCCAGACATACTGAGACAGGCCATCAAGAAGTAGGGAAGAATGGAAATGATGTGTAGAACCTTATGACCATATGGAACTTTGAGCAGTTTATATAATCTGTTTCCCAAAAAGCAGACTACAAAATAGTCTCTGCAAACCCCTAAACTTTTAAGATTAAACAAACACAAAAAAGCTTCCACGCATTAATTGAACAATGATTGTTCAATCAGGACGCCATGGTGAAAAGTTCATGAAAAAACATGTGACAGCTTGTCATTCATACCCTCTTCGCTAGAAAGCTGTACAAAAAGCTCTCTACAGCTTCATGAACAGCCTGCTTTACAACTACTACAAACTCTCCTGACTATTGTCTTACCCACTGAAGGAGAGCTTCCCACATGGAATTCATTCAACTTCTATCTCAGAAGGGCAAAATCAGAGGTGTCTAAATTCTCAACAACCCGCAGGAAGTTACAACCTGTTCAACAAGACATTCTGCACCTTCTGTATCTCTCAAGCACAAAGCATAAAATGTGGTGAACTGATCCAAATGGATTTGCATAATTTTACATAGAAAAAACAGCAAAACGATGGTGACCAAACACTTATATTAACTACCACTCCATTAACCTGTCTGTGAAGTTTCCCCAACATTATAGCTAGGGACAGAACCAGAATACCAAGAGGAACTCACTCTTAGAATTAGGTAGTGTCACCAAAAACTTTGAGGCCACCTCCCGTAAATAGGCAGTGTTTGTATCACTGCATTCAAAGGTTAGGTCGTCAACCCACGTCCAGTGTTGGGTCACGTACCTTTCTTCATAACCCTACACCTTCCCACTCTTTACTCAAACTTATCTCTTCCCATCATTCAGCTCAGCTTTGCTTCATGGCATGCTAATTCAGTCTCATCCATCTCCAAGAAATTGGTTTTAAACACACGTACTTACCTGCTGGAACATAGAAGTAGTGACCCGTAGTCAGATAATATGATGTCTTATGTAAGGTAACAATAATTTTGCCGTAGATAACGTGGAAAGCCTTAACGAAAGCCAAAAGGTTCCAAGATTAGCAATGTTTCCTTTGCAAACATTTAAGGAAGTCATCCAAGAAAACATACTCTTTGTTTTGCATGCATGTTGTGACAGAGATCAAAAAAGAGATAAGCTAGCAGAGCTGCAATCCCTTTTCCCCACCCTGCTGAAAAATAAGACACACAACTTAAATAAAATTGGCCTCCACCCCCCTTTTATTTGATACTTCTATCTTGCCTGCGAGCTCCAGACAGTAAGCGTACATGGACACACAGATCTAATGGGAAGCAAAGCAGGGCAACATGCGTGCAAAGTACCGCTAGCAAGTTTCTTGGCTTATAACTGATTTCACAACCGAAATGATTCATTAATGTTTCCTGCATTTATTTGCATTACAGGGAAAAAAAACTCTAAAAAAACCTGTCAACTTTGTATGCCACTTCTAATCATTCTAAGATTTTCTGTTTACATAGTCCGTTTTATAAAAATAAGAAAAAAGGGTACTTACTATTGTATCCATGTAGACATGCTGGTGTCCCTTTTCTTTAAGTGGTTTCAAAATCAATCTACCAGTGGCAAAAGCAGATGTATTCAAATTTTTATATATTTCTACCGCTTCATCTTTGAAGAAGCATGGGAGATTGCTTTCAGTGTTAACACATCCTACAAAAAACAGTCCAGGAGATTAACATTAATGCTAACACATAATTAGTCTTGCTACTTGTTCAGTAACTATTTATTAAATCATTTTTAATATAATTAATATCACTAAAGCATTACATGTTGTTTCAGTGCGACAACCCCAAGAGCTAGGCTCAATATTTAGCTGAAAAATCAGGACACTTTTTGTGTCTCCCCAATAACTTTCTCCAGAAGAGCAATGAATGTTTCAACAACTCATATTTTTATGTCCAACGTGGCATAAACCATTTTTTTTTCCTCATCAGTCTTACTTACTACATCATTCAGAAAGGCCCTTGGTCACACTCCCTCAACTCACCTAAAAGGACTTCCTTATTTGTTACTGGGTCCACTACAACGGTTGGCTTAGAAGTATCAGCTAGGGACCGAAACAAATTTGCAGGTATCCCACCTCCTGGAGAGACAAAAATACCAAAACAAAACCAGAAAAATAATCACTCTACCTTTTAAAAACTTAATTATTTAACCACAACTTCTACATCATTTTAGATTTCACACATAAGTACTTAAATTTTTTGTATTAAGGGACTAAACAGACTGAATACACTTTCTTCAAATGAAAGAAAGCCATCCATAACAGTTCTTTGAAAACGTAATTTTCATTGGACTTATTTCTCTGTGTAATGGATAAAGGGTCTCTAAATCCTACAGAATTTTCCAGGGTAATGCCAACTATTTATCCTATGCTATTAATGACAGTATTTACTCAAAAATATCTGCATTTTAAGAGAAGTGCTTTTCTAGCAACAGATGCTGAGAGGATATAAAATACATGATGAAGTACGATTTTAAATTTTTTTTCCTTTTACCTACTGCTGATGGGCATCAGGAGACTTAAGAGATAAAATGTACAAAGGAATAAGCACATGTTCAGTTTTCCTTGTCTCAAGAAATACCCATTAGAAGAATCTCAATGGAAGTTGTAAATCAGAGAGAGAACTATTTCTATAATAAAAAGGATTTTTCCAGAGAAGGAAATAGCCGAAGAGTTGATGACAACCTTATGCTTTTTAAATAGAAAAGAGACGCTAGAGAATGTTCACGACAGAATAAATATCCCAAAGCTCTCTTGCAGAGCTCTCTTCAGCAGACAATTTTTAGCTCCACAGTGCACAGGAAATTTCTTTAAATGCAGTCAGAACAAGGATGTTAAAAGCAAGCTATAGCACTTTATAGGCACTCATGGCTGCTTAAGTACTCTTACCCCAAAACAGTCAGGGGTAGGAAGAAAATGACTGTGTTTGAAATAGCTTTGTTCCAACATAATCACCTGTCTATAAAAAGAAGCATCAGAAGGTACAACCGTATAGCTATGACGACAGAATTTTTATCGTTATCAATAAAATTTAGGAATTTGTCCTAGAAATTCTACTCAGCTGATGGTCCTTACATGCATCACTTGAAATTCAAGGAGGCTAGTAAAAGACTATCTCTCAGAATGAAAGTCTCTTAAAAAGGAAATCCATCACTTCTGGAAGACAGCCCAAATTCACCTAAAGCAACCAATAACACTTGTAAGATACAGTATGAACAGTCACTACCAGCTCAGGTTCACATGGACTGCAAATTATTTATATTAAAACATTAACTGTACTTAGATCAAAGGTTGCTCTAGACCAGGACCCTGTCCCCCATCAACAGCCAAAAGGAAGTACCCCTTCCACCCCTGTCACGGTTCGGGCTGGACTGGCCACTGAGGCAACTGACAAATGCTCTCCCCCACATCCCTATATAGCAAAAATACTGTAATAGAGTAATGGTACTTCATGGAATACTTTCCACCTCTCACATGGAGCTCATACACTTTACTCAGAGCTATTAACAGTTAAGTCTTCTGTGAATTTATCTAGTTCTCGCCTTGAATCTACATAAATATTTTTATCCACAGTACTCTGGGGCAGGGAGCCCCAGAGTGAGTCCCCCCAGTGAAAAGAGACACCTAATTTTGTTTGAAAAACCCAGCTCTCACTATCTTCCTTCCACACCTTCTAGTTCTTGTGTTTAAAAACAAACAAACAAGAAACCCCAACAAAACAAAGCACAATTTATTTCTATTCTACTTCTCCATGCCACTTGTGTTTTTATAGGTCTTTCTCACACCTCTGCAGTACTCTCTTCAGGGCTGAGGAGCCTTCACCATGTAGCTGCTTCTTGTACGGAAGTTATTCCAAGTTTTTGACAAGCTTTCTCTGAACCCTTGGTAGTCTTAACTACTTTCTTTTTCAGGTAAAGAATAAAATTTACATGCAATGCTCTGGAAAATCAGGAATTTGTACCAACATCGACTGTTTTCTTCCTTATTTCTCTAAAGATTATTTCAGCCCTGATTTGTTTTAGAACTGTCAGGACCATATGGCATTTTCCATGTTTGTTAGCATTTGTTTTATTTTTGTGAAGTTTTATAAGTTCACATAGAAATGTTTCAGTCTCAAACAAAATCTCTAGACAGTCCCCATAAAGAAAGGTTCTTTAGCATCAAAACTTTTTCCATAGAGTATGGCAAAAATAATTTGGCTTTTGGACTTTGACTCTGTCTCCCTTTTTTGAGCACTATGGCCAGTAGGTAATAACTATGTAGGTAGAGGCTCTAGCAAAGCTTCCTGTTCCTGTTTGTTCAAACACAGATTTATTGCCCACTTCTAACCATTTCACGCACTGTTCTTAAAGCTCTCTCTTCACCTACCTTGTTATGTTTTGGTATTTAACCTACAATAGCTTAAAACTCTATTGACACCATATGCTGCCTTTTCAGATGCGGTATTACAGATATCAGTAAAATGACCAGAAGGTTTTTATACCTTAACTGTGCATGATGAAACTAAACACATTAGCATCATTAATCAACAAACTGAACAAGGACAGAAATACAGCTTATTTTTTTCAACACCTCCTTTTAAAGGTACCACAACACTTGCGAATACGTCCTGTATCTCTTCCTTTCTAATGCTGAGAAGTTAAAGTTTTTACAACGAGATTATACAGGATTGATATACATATATAAGAACAGTTTTTTCCGCATCAGATCACATTAACACATTTCATTATAAAATTATTTTCACCCAGAGCATCAAATTTTTACAGTAGAAAGATCTTATAGCAATAGAGTATTTGATTACAGATATTATTTTTTTTTTTTAAGTATCACAAGAAAAAAGTCTATGTTCATACTTGTTTCACCTCTTTTCTGCTTGTGAACATCCCTCCTCTCTTTAATCTTCCTGTGAGGTTCTATTTGTGGACATGCTATTCCACTAATCACAAGCTCTCCTGAAACAAAAGTTAAACAAAGTTCATTAACTCGTAATAATTTTACATGAATCCAGACTTGCTCAACCAACAAGCATTTCAGTTGAGAATGTATTTCCTTAACGCTGAACTTTTCAGATAGGTTTAGAAAAAAGCTTTTCAACATTAAGTATTGTGGAGTACAAAGCAACTTGGAGGATTTTTGAAAAGAATTCAATCATATTTCAGTCAAAGAAACATTTCAGAAAGCCGTGACACGAGAGTCAATTTTTAAGATAAAATACCAATTTTAGGGACACAAAGAAATACTATTTTCAAGCAGAGTAATTAATTAGGAAAGGACCAAATTAGGCTGAATGGTCAGAAAAAAAAAAATCCCTGAAAACAAGACATATTCTATCACTTAGGGAATTTAACACTGAGACTGGATAAATTATTATAGTATCTGCTCTGGAGAACAATCCCCACACAAACAGAAACGCTCCAGTAGGTTGTCTCTTTTTCCGGTATCATACAGAATCTTTGATATAATAAACCTACTAATACAGAGAAACCATCTTGTTCTGCCCTAAAGGTTTAATGCAAGGGTACCAAAGATGCTCTGCTGATACTATTTCTAGCTGACAGAGGCATACCAGGAGAGCAGGCGACTACACAGAAAGATGAGTAAATAGTTGGAAACCATAAATAATGTTGGAGTTTTTTAAATTATCAGATAGTAAGCACCTCAAAGCTTCCATGGCACAAGATCAACCCAAGATCAACCCACAGATTTCTCTTTACTGCCCTATCAGGAGAAAGCAAATAGGTATTTTGGAACTAATACCTGAAGGCTTCATCGTATAGTTTACACGCTCGCCTCGCCAATATTCCAGAGGTCTTAGTCGTATCCTTTTTGTCCGACGAACATTAGGTGTGTTGGAAGGCATTACTAATTTAAAGGATGAAATCATTCACAGCAAGTATGAAAGGAAAATTCAGAAATGGAAAATATTAAATATCTTTTCCTGTTGTTCGTATCAGGTGGTCAGCACTTCCTAGCTGATATTTATATCACATTGCTATTATGACAGGAAGAGGGAATCAAGTATTGCCAAAAGCCTTATTCTGCATACATCAGTATTTCACTCTCCTTTTTCTTAAACAGCCACCATGCTGACTTTACACTAGATTTCGTTATATGTATCTTTGTGAATCTGTGAGATACAGACATTAGGGGCTCAAGCACATCTGTGAAGACAAAGACTAAGAACCCCGCCTAAATCCGAGGGATTTCATTAGCAACAGTGAAAAGGCACTGCCTTGGTTATGGCAAAAGGAGAGTACCAGAGACTGCATAAGCAGCCCCTCCTCTTCCAGATTCTTAAGTCCCATCTCCAAGGTCCAGAAGAGCAGCACTTTGCCAGCAGAAATCCCACACATCTCCAAGACTTCTCAGATATTTATCTTCAGACTTTCTTATTACATAGTCTCACCTTTCAATTTTTCTAAGCTGCCATATATGAATACAGTAAGATTTGATATTTTAGTGTTTGTAAGAAAGAATAAAAGCCCCTTAAGAGTTGAGGCCAGATTAGTCAAGAATAAATGCTAAAAATAAAAATGGTAAATAAAAAACAAACTTGTTGAAATAAGTTTTGAAAATAGACAACTATAGCACTGCACATAAAATAGTAATGAAGGGAATAAAAAAAAAAAAACACACAATAAAAACAGGCTAGTATGGGACTACAATCGACTGCATGCCCATTGTTCCATCCCATCCTGACTCAGACCACCACAGAAGGCAGGTTATTTGCACCCTCAGTTACTCTGCGTAAAACTAATTCAAACTCTTACAGTTCTCACTGAACTGTAAGCAGTGTCTTGACTCAATATTAAATGAAAAATGGAAATGTGACAGTTAAAAGATAGTTGTTGAATATAGTAATAAAAAAAGAAACACTAATTTCTTAAAAGCAGCTTAAAAATTAGAGCAGGGTTATAGCACCCTGAAGAACTAACAAGTCTTATCTGTAAATAGTTATGCACCTGTTTCTAGGTGCTTTCCTGTGTCTTCAGCAAAGTTTACATCATGTTAGAAATGTATTTGTATTTATGCACTTACATTAACATATTTTAAAATAATCTTACCTATTTTATGCCTTGCTGTGTTGTCTGACAACAGAGCTCTTACATGATAATTGACGTCTTCAGAACTATCTGAAAATACATTCAAAAAGACATCACTATAGCCATTTACTATTCCTGACTTTTAGTCAATATTCCCCCTAGAAACAACCAAAGGTAATACAAGCAGAAGTCACAATGTTAGTGTTCCCACTAACATTTTTTTCATTAAACATATATGAAACCCGATGTAGATAAACAGTATATGTAATTAGCTTTTAAACAGTGGAAGCTTGAAAATTAAATTAAAACTATAAATTCAAGTAAATATTCTTTAGATCCATCCCTCTGATAAAACAAACATTGGCAAATTATAACTACACATATAATTATATTGATCAAAGTGCAAGGTCATTCAGCTTTATACCACTCAAGCCTAACTTCAGAACCAACTTCTTACTAGAATACACACAAAACTAGGTCTCTGAAGAAAGCACTGCATGAACAAGTAATATTCACAACTGACTCTAAAACTCTAATGAAAAGACTTGGTATCCCCGGGGCTCTTATTCGTTATGACAATACGTGCAACTTGCATAGGGAAACTTAAAAGAAAATATTTTCAGGCAAACAGGCCATGCTTCCATAAGGCTGTACAATTTGGTCCAGAGCTGCCTGAACTGGTAATATATAGTACCACCACATGGCGACACACCGAACTGGTACAAACTCAGTCTAAAAAATTTGTTCAACGTAGTTTGGAAGGATAACTTTATCCTGGTAGGCTTGATGCCAACCCACGTAGTGCTAGTTCTTCCAAAGCTAACACAACGTAAAGCTGGTGTACTGTACCGCATACCTGGGCAGAAATGTGACCACAGTCAATACAATTTGCATTTCTTACTTTGGACAAGCAGAATACAACAGAAATTACGGTACTATCAGTTACAGCTTATAGGAAGCTTATACAGAAAATGCAAGAAAAAATACCAACTTTAAACATTACCTGAAGATGTATTATCCTGTTCACAAAACTTACTACTGGAAGCGAATTTATCACAATGTTCTACAACAGGCCCGCTTCAAAGGAAAAAAAAAAAAAAATACACCTGCTTGAATATGTTAAGTGTCAAAGGAACATTACAGCACTACCAAGAATAACAAATTAAGGTTTTTTTAGATCATGTGGGGTGGGTTTTTTTCCTTCTAAACATCTGTCTGTACTAATTGGACACTGAAGTGTCTAATCTTAATTAAACTGCTAGTTAGGAATCACAGGTCTGAAATTCATCAATTGCTCCTCTACTTGGTCATCAGGCAGACAAACTAGTGTTTACACCTTCTCTCTAAACAGGTTTCCTAAAAATCCTGTAACTTCTTTTTCTTTTTTCTCCCTTCCACAAGAAACAGACCTTCTACTGTAGCATTACTTTTCAAACAATATTCCATACACCATGATTACAGAAGTGCTTTAAAGAAATGTTTTGCATACTGTAAGGAAAAGGCACTAAAATAGTTTGGAACTGTATTTTGGAATATGTATTCTGCCATAAAATCTCCCCTGTAAAATGATTATAATTAACATGTATGTAACTCCACCAGAGATTCTCTAGCAACCACATCACCTATAACAGGACTCCTCTTACAGCCTTTGCACTACTACCCCTAGCCTTTCCTCCTTCCCCCATCTGTGGCTACGCTTCACTGCTTTTGCCGTGCCAATGAAGTTCAGCTGTGAGCCACCTAAACTCCAAAACATATATTTCAATACTAGATTAGGAAACCTACACTACAAATTCGACCAATTAAGTCTGCAGGCTCACTTATAATGAAAAGTTAAAATTTTCAGTAGAATTACAATATAAGAATTTAATAAATTCACAAACTGCCACTCCTGTTTTTTTTATTATTAAGCTCCCATCCCATGAAGGAGAAGATATGTGCATATTTACGTGCACAAACAAGACTTTGGATTGTAGATACAATTCTATGCCCTACTTCACAACTTTATTAGTACAGTTGTTACTAGTTCTAGGAGCACTGGTATTTCTGTTCAAAAATCACACACTATTGTGGAATCAAGCCTCAAAGGGAAAAAAAAAAATCCCTGAAGGCAAGAAACTTACTATGACGCCTTATTCATGACAGGAAGAATTTTATTAGTTTATGAAATGTATTAGCATGGTATTTAAACACCTCAGGCGTGAATCACGATCCCTTTTCTACTAGGTTCTTCACTAGTAGAACACAGACAGCTGTTCTGTCTCAGTGGGGCAGAAGTGGGATTAAATGCAAGTTTTACAGACAACTCAGGAAATTACCTTTCATGACTCATACTCTTCTCAGCCGCAAAGCACTCTCTAGAAGAGAAAAAATTCTTATTATGTTTACTGTTAAGTCAATTTTACTTACTGAAAGCAACCCGTAGGTCAGTAATTTTATGTACTAAACAGAACCATAAAAAAAGACTTTTTTTAAAAAAAATGAAAAGCAACACAAAGAACCGTGATTAAAAACTCAATTAGACTGGTTAAAGAAATTTCCTCTTTCAATTAGCAATCATTAGTAAAGTTACTTCCACAAAAATAAATATAGCTGAAGAATTAAACACTCAATCTTAAACAAAGTGACAAACCTGACAGTGAAGTTACTCTATAGGTGGTGCAGTTGTGTGTGCATGTGTGTCTTTTTTAAACTGGTTCTGCTACTCAAGTCTCAAAAGAACACTTTAAAAATCCCAGTGCAAGTTCCCTGATGTGGAAGCAGACACTAGATTTGGCACCCGCCTTTGAGAACAGGATGCTGATTACATTACTTGATTTCTCTATTAGCTTCAACCAGACTGAAACTGTCACATTGTTCAATCGGGCCATTACTGCTTACAAGTTAACAAGATGTCTTTAATTACCTACCAAGTTGATAGATACTTGTAACGAATTACATAAAAAGCTTACCGTAGTCCATGTTGCGTGTTACATTTTCTTATGTCATTTTTTATTTTCACATCTGATAACTTCTGTTTTTTTATTGCCATGTCCTCTACAGAAGAGCTGTCAGAATCTGTCTGAGACTCGGTGTCCTCAGGGCTTGAGCAAACACCTTTACTGGTTCTGTGACAAATCTTTTTGGGTGTCTTCTCTGAAGACTTAGCTGACAAACGTTTCTTTTCAGAATTCTTCACAATGTCCATGAGATGCTGTAGGACTTTTACAGCAGTTTTGTAATTTGCACCACCAAGCGACTCCAATGCGTGCAATACATTTTTAGGCTTTTCAAACTTAGCCAACTTCTGAGTCATGGAAGTCTGTAATTTCTGATGCTGGGGTGAGGTAAACACTTCATTCAATTTTACAGGCTCTCTTTCAAGCTCTTCTTCACCAGGTTCACCATCAGAACTCTCCTCGCTCTGTAACTGAGGCTTTTTATTACTACTTTTCTTACCAGATTTTTTAAGCTGCTTCTTCGGACCTTCTGCCAGTCTCTTAGTCGCTGTATCTTTTGAAAGTTTCTGCTTAGCAGTTCCTTTCTTGTCAACTAAATGCTGAGAACCTTTTGAAGCCAACTGCTTGGAAGACTCAAGATTCTTTTTTGGAGACACAGTCCCCTCTTGCTGCTGCTCAGCTGAGGGCATAGGTGAATCCTCACTTGTTGCGACCTTTGTTTTACATCGGTCAGCATCAGATGCTTTTGTTTCCAATCCAGAACATGACAACATCAGTTCTTCAGCTTCTGGTTTCCGGGACGTATCCTTTTTCTGTTTTGGAGAGCCTTGTCTAAGTGCAGCCTTTTTAGTCTTTCCTATCAAGACACAAAACACTCGGACATTAATATCTTTTCCCATTAAACCTGAAGATACATGTTGACAGCTGAACGCATAAAAATAAAACAAAAAATCAAGGGGAAGGAAAAAAAAGAGTATCACAAAACCAGATTTTTCCCTGATAGTTAAAAAGAAGGCGCTCTCAGAACTATAGTGTATGAAAAATTCAAAACAGAATTTTTGGTGTACTTCCAGTATTTCCTAGCAGATTGTCGTGGTTTAGCCACGCAGCTGCTCTCTCCAACCACCCTTTCCCCCACGGCCCCGAGGGGTAGAATTGGGAGAAAAAGGCAAAACTCGTGGGTTGAGGCAAAAGCAGTTTAACAGAACAGCAAAGGGAACAGGAAAACAACAACAATAACAGGGATAGAGGAATGTACAAACACGATGACAGTACCACCGGTACCACCGCTCACCCACCACACCCGGGACGCCTCAGCCCCTCCAAGCTGCGGCTTCCCGCCCCCTCCCCCGGCAGCTCAGCCTGGGCACGGCTCCCGCGGGATGGAATACCTGGGGAGAATTAACCCTATCCCCACCGGAACCAGGACACAGATAAAACGGGCAGAAATGTTACAGTCTGCTTTCTAGTTTTCAGTGCTTCCTGCTACAAAACCTTTCTCAAGTAATTCCTAAAAACTGATCCCCTCCAGTTTAAAGCACATAATCTTAACCTCCTTTCCGCAGAGGGATGAGCAAAACTTGTGGGTACTTCCCATCTCTGTCTGCTCATAGGAAAAGACAACACTCATAACTTAATTTTTAATGTCCTAACAGGAATGGCTAAGGGGAAAAAAAAAGAAAAAAAAGAAAGAGGGG
>VYZM01019771.1:4436-19712 GCA_013398915.1 Dromas ardeola | reverse complement strand
AAAAAAAAAAAAAAAGAGCACAGCAACAGAAGATATCTAGATATCCTGCTGAGATATCCAAAGGATGCCGAGAGGTGTTAAGGAACAGCCTGAGGAAACTCCTCAGCCAGCCCCCCGGCGAATATTCCAGGAGAGGCAGAGGATCACCGGTCTGCCTTTGTACTTCCAAGGTTACCTGTCTGTCCGGCACTCGAGATGCCAGGTAAGGTGCACAGTCCCAGGAAGTGGATGTGTTGGAATATTTCTTCAAAAATGTATTGCCAGGAGGGACAAGTCTGTGGCAGGGAAATGTTTCTCAGCACTGGCTGACACAAATGGTTGTACTGAAATAATGATATCTAGTTATTTCTGTTCGTATTACCGGGGTGTGGGGGGGGGTGTGTGTATGTTAAAATAAATTATGTAAGGTAACCATCATTATCTCCAGGATCCCCTTATAATTTACTATTACCTACTGAAATGTGGACTAAATTTGACTGATTTCATAGCTACCACCATGGCGAAAAGCTAATGCAATAATTTCAATACCAAGAACAAAGTCTGACATGGTTATATTGCTCTGACGCATCCTCTATTTACTGGAGAACAGTACCCATCCTGATAGCTTCAGTAACACGCCAACTGAAGTATATGTCTCTACATCTGTTTATTTCTTGTTAGTAAGGGCTGATGATTTAACATACGTGGACTAACTGGGAAAATAAGAGTGATTTTTTTGACCTAAGATTACTATTTAAGACGCAAATCTGCAAATGCCTACATGCTTGTGTGTAATATAATAGCATATATGTTCAGAGCACATCGCTAATCAAGCTGACTGCCCTTTTTTAGCACTTGATAATCACAATCCCTGTACTTGGGGTTACAAAGTCATTTTTACCCCACTTAGATTCACATCTCTGTAGATGCAAAAGCACAGACAGAATAGAGAAAATGAGTCACGCAGTGCTAAAGGTAGATATAATCAAAAGACCAAAATAGCATGGCAGTTCACAAACACAGGAACAACCAGGTACCACAGAAAACAGGAACTCCAAGAAACAAAAAGTAGACCAATAATCTTACTATTAATTCTTCTGCAGCACTAGAAATGGTTCAACACATTGTTTTGTTGCATCTAGCAGAACACCTGCAAGTTTAATAGAGCTCCCTGTTACATTCCTTTATTTATATCCTTTTATGTAAAAACATTTTTCCCCCTGAACAATCCGTTCTTCTGAAATTCAGTAACTATCATACTGGAATAACAAGAACTAACAGGACAGAGCAATAATATGCAGCCGATCTGAAGAGACTTACATGGGACTGAGGAGGCTGCTGAGGAGAGCAGCCCTGCGGAAAAGGACTTGAGGGTACTCATGGATGAAAAACTGGACATGAGCCAGCAATGCGCGCATGCAGCCCAGAAGGCCAGTTGCATCCTGGGCTGCATCAAAAGAACCGTGGCCAGCAGATCCAGAGAGGTGATTCTCCCCCTCTACTCTGCTCTCATGAGACCCCATCTGGAGTACTGTGTCCAGCTCTGGAGCCCTCAGCACAAGAAGGACATGGACCTGTTGGAGCGGGTCCAGAGGAGGGCCATGAAGATGATCTGAGGGCTGGAGCACCTCTCCTGTGAAGACGGGCTGAGAGAGTTGGGGTTGTTCAGCCTGGAGAAGAGAAGGCTGCGGGGAGACCTTATAGCAGCCTTCCAGTACCTGAAGGGGACCTACAAGAAAGCTGGGGAGGGGCTGTTTGCAAGGGCATGTAGTGATAGGATGAGGGGTGATGGCTTTAAACTAGAGCAGGGTAGGTTTAGATTAGACATTAGGAAGAAGTTCTTCACCATGAGGGTGGCGAGACACTGGAACAGGTTGCCCAGAGGGGTGGTGGAGGCCCCATCCCTGGAGACATTCAAGGCCAGGCTTGATGAGGCTCTGAGCAACCTCATCTAGTTGAAGAAGTCCCTGCTTACTGCAGGGGGGTTGGACTAGGTGACCTTTAAAGGTCCCTTCCAACCTAACAGATTCTATGATTATCACTTTTGAGAGACTAGACGCCTAAGAGGAAAACATATTCTTGGCTGTGAAACAATAACAAGTGCTCCTGGGCAACTACTATTACTGCTTTTCCATAGAGCAGAAAGCCCGGTTCATAAGGCGCAGTTAAAAAGTTTCCCATGACATCCAGCCCCATACCACAGCAAGCATTCACAGCCTTCGTTAACTTGCCAGGAACAGATGGTTTAATGAGGATGTTTACCTTAACACAACACTCAGTGCTCATAGGTTTGGGGGTCCAGAGGCTGAATGCTACAGAAATTCTACGCTAGTAATTTGACAGAAGCCACCAGAAAGACTAGTTAGGAACTAGCATGGTAAAGAGCAAGGATCACCTGCAGAATACTCTAGGGAATGTTACTCACCCTAATTTGTATGACCTATCAGACTTCACAAGTTGGTTGTTAGTTTGTTTGTTTGGTTTTTTTTTCTTAATTTTTGTGTCTGTTTTTTAAACCCCCACCTCAAAAAACCCACATGCAAACAACAAAAAACCCAAAAACCAAACACACACAAAACAGGTAAGGAAACTGAAAACTAGAATAGAGTTTCTTTTCACAGAAGTTGCCTTTCGAATTCAGCATCCCGTAACAGCTATAGTTATCAGAGTATCGGGGGCACATGAAAACAGAAAAACCTTTCCCCTCGCTCTGGCATGACTGCATTAGGGAACCGTTAGAAGAGTCAGAGAATCGTATTTGCCTTGGCATAGTGTTGATTTAAGAACACTACTACACGTAATTTAAAGACAAAGCATGTAAAATACCTCTTCAAATGCAAGAAGCCCAGTTAATAGGTCAGACTACTGTCAAGCTCCATAATCTTCTCCCTATAGCAAGTAAACTGGCAGGTTGAAAGTTCAATGCAAATAGGCACTTTAGGAGAATGCGGTTCAGAAGACTGGAGTCTTTACTCAGGTTCATCTCACGTTATTTTCCACCTGTATGCCTTTTAGGGAGAGCAAGATTTTAAAGTGGCATTTAAAATATATTTTCTTCACATTATGTACCCCCTTTAAATTGTTTTGACAACTTGTTGACAAACATTTAAATTAGTTAAAAGTAAAGTTTTCTAGTTCCATGCCAGATTAGGATACTAGAAAACAAAGCCTAGAGCCTATATATCTTTTTGCCTGCAAAGCATTATTTACTGACCTTTTTTGCATAAACTGCCTGCAAAATACATACTTACTCTTTAACGACCTTTACAACACTGAAAATATGACAACACAGTTTTTTCTTAGCAGTTCTTTCACTTTCAGCATTTTGTGGGAACTAAACAGATCATCTTCCTCATTTCCAACAGGAATTTAGAGTGTATTGGACAGAACTCAGAGGAACTATGCTCTTCTTTTATGATGATAAGAAAGCCCCAGCTGTAAGTAATGTGCTATATTTGTAACTACTCACCTGATTAAGTACATCAGTTATTTTCATCAAGTAATTCTTGCGTACTCCTGACACCCCTTGGCACCTTTTCTTCTCTCATCTGCATAGTCCAAAAAAAAAAAAAAACCATAGTACTGAACATTTTAACAGAAAGGTTGAGATCAAAAAAAGCCAGAGTGAAACAAACTATAGCATTTTCGTGGTTTGGGCTGGTTTGGCCAATGACAAGACAACAGATGCTCTCCCACAGCTCTCGCTCCAAGGAGAGGAAGAAGAGAGATAAAGAGATTTGTGAGTTTAGAAAAAAACTAAACTAATGAAATATTAATAATTAAATTTTTAAAAGGGAAATAATGAAATAGATACCATATAAATATACACACAACCATATCAAGCTCCCAGGGGGACGTCACTGGCAGGCACTGGGAAAGTTCCAAACTGGACTCAATGACAAATGGGAACTGGAACACACCGACCAGGATCAAAGGGTAGATGAGCTGACAGGGTCCTCCTCAGACATCAGTCATTGAAAAGAGAGCGAGCGAGCCATTGAAGAAGAGCCCACAGGCAAAGACCCAAAGAAGACAAGCCCTTAGAAAAAAGTCCTTGGAGAGGAGCCCTATACCTCTGATCCCTCAGCTTTTATACGGAGCATGGCAGATAGGATGGAACACCCCATTGGTCAGTTTGGTTCACCTGACCTGTCCTCAGGTGTGACCCCTCCACAGGGTAAACACCCAGGTCAGCTGAGCCTGGTGGCCACAGCAACAAGCGTGACCGAGAGACCCTCTCACCATGCAGAAAGTTGGCTCTGCTCCACCCTAAACCAGGACAAGCATATTAATTTGCCTCATCAAAACAAAAATGAGTATTTTTGGGGGGAACCTGAGCTAACAAACGTATCCGCATTGGTCCATAATTTTACCGAGTGCTTTTTCTTTTGCTGTGCACAAGGGTAAAATCGCGGTGTGTAACACAACTTCCTTTATGCAGCTGAGGAGAAAGTGCTTGGTTTTATTATGGTGTACTCCAGCTAAGGGTTTAGTTGGAGTCACAAAGCAAATACTCGGGGAGGTGTCATGGATTTAATCTGTTTGCGATTACGAAGATTAGGATGGGAAAAATCCCTAAGGTACATTGTTGGTGAGAAGAGCTTCTGTAAGCAGAAGCAAAGGACTGAGCTTTGGCATGTCTGTCAGTTAAACTAAACCCAAGTTCGGGGGCAGGGGGTGGGGGAAGGGGAAGTTCCAATCTGTTTTCTTCTAAACAAATTCCTTTGGAGAGCAGTTCAATTTCTGGTGAAAGTTACAACTTTTGCGGTTTCTCTTTTTCCCCCCTCCTTAGTACTCACAGAAATTGGATATTTCAGCTTTGACCTCAGCAACCAATGTTTATCCAGATGAAAGCGGCTCTGCACAGTTCATCCTGATGCTGTCAAATGGGGAACTAGAACTGAAGGTAAAAAGAGGAAAGTTGTGATTTGTAAGCCACTTCATACTTTACTCCCGTCTCCCATAGATATTCAGAGTGGTGTGGGACTAGAGCTGCCTTCTTGCCACCTAAGCGTACAGCCTGCAGCCAGGCAGCACCGAAAGGCGGGCAGGCAGGCAGGCAGGGAGGGAGGACGGGCAAAGGAACCTAACACCAGGGAAACACCCCCTCGAGGCATTAGAAGTTTTTCTCAGGAGTATCTGAGAATATGAAATGAGCAAAGAATTGAGCAAGAAAATATACAAGAGAAACCAGGAAGTACCACACTGACAGGCCCACGTCACCTGTAAAACCAAGGTGGTGATAAAATATCTGACCACCCTCACCATTCGGAAGCCATACAGACTGTAGTGCTCAGGGACTATCTGGAAGGTTTTATACTTGAGATCACCTATCTCACAGCCTTCTCCTTGGATCCACATAACCTTCTCCTTTTACACCAGCAGAGCATATGATTTTTTTTACCTTTCCTCCTCTTTCCTCTCCCTCTAATTGGAGTACTGGGGAAGTGCAGCATTTCAGGGTGTGATGTAGCTTGGCAGGGAGCTCATTTCCAGGCACGGTACTTCTAAAAGGGTGAGAGTTATTTGAGGCTTCCACATGAAAAATCGTATTTTTTTTTGTTGTTGACATAGTTGTTCTTACACTGTCATTTTCTGTTCTCTCAGGCTAATGACTATGAAGGTGGGAAAGAATGGAAGGGTTTTATTCTCACCGTAACAGAGGTATGGAAGAGTTTTATATCTCACTTCATGTCAAGGGGGTTTCGTCTTCATGCGTGCCAGAGGTTGGGCTTCCACAGGCACAAAGCCTTGCTTCCAGGGTGTTTGCACACACTAAACTGTTGAGGGGCTTTGTTGTTTTTGGTGTTTTTCTTTTCCCGAGAGCAAAGTTCAGGCTGATTTAACCCCACCTCATCTGCAGTACACGCTCTGCCACAGTATCCAGTCAGACAATGTTCCCAATCCCCTGTTTGCTGTCCAGGAAGAAAAAGACTTCTAGCACAAGTCCATCCCCTGCAGCTGTGAAAAAGGGAGCCTGCTCTGAGAGAGACGGCTCTCTCGGTCTTTATCATGGGATAAAGACATAACCAAAGATGTGGCCAAACTGCACACCTGAGAGAACCCCTCAGCCCTGTGTTTTATTCTACTATTCTTCTTTGCTAAATGCACTTTGAAAATACCAAGACCCTTTTTGATAATGACCAGTGGAAAAATGAAAGAAGTTTGTTCACAAATGACTTTACGTTGGCCTAGCTAAATGACTTTAAAAACTGAGGAGGGCTGAAATAGTTTAAATTACATTTACGTAGCCTTTTTCAGTATAGCAACTGCAAAATACTGTTGTGGATTCTTACGTCATTCCCACTTCTTTCAATGCATCTTTCTTCTAAATCAGGACACAGATATCTGTATTTCACGATTCTAACAAAAACACATGTGCAGCCTTTTATTCAAAGCAGAGACATATCCAAACCTTCCAGATTATCACAGATGCTAACCAAGCAGGTAAGAAATATGTCTGCACAGCAGCTGCGCTCAGATATTAGCTATGATGCGCACACAGAAACGATGGCTCACAATGTTTGTCCACTCTTTTGCTTTCTTTTCAATTATGCTGTTCATTTTCAGCTATCAGTTCCACCAGATGAGTCATTACTACCTGAGCAACTCAGAAGAATGCATGAAGTGCTAGAGAAGGAAAAGAAAAGAAGGATCACGCTTAACAACTCTTCCAGTGCATCTTTGAACAGAAAGAGCCCTCCCAGCAGTACATGGACCGCTATGCCAGCGTAAGCTCTTAACGAACTGTGCAAACCCCAACTTGACTAAAGAGCCTTCCCTTCTTTCAAAGTATTATTTCCATGCAGAGGTTCAAAATTCAGCTGTTGCACAAGGGTTGTATAATACTCAATGCACAAAATCTACCTTGAGACCTTTATAGAGATATCCTAAGAGAAAGATTACTCCTGGAGCTTTCCTACAATGCCTTTTGTTTTGAAAAGGCTGAGTGCAGCATTGCTATGCTTAAAAAACTTTTCAGAAAGCCACACGTTGGCCTGCTGTATCTGCCTTTCTGAGAAAATCCTGATTACCATTGAGAAATTAAAGGTAAGTCCAGGTTATTCTTCTCACGTTCTTTCCAGGGGTCCAGAAAGTGTCATATCTGTATGAAAGCTTCACTTTTTCTCCGAGAGGGCCAAAGCACTGCTGTCCTGAATTATGCTCCTATAGTAGCATTAACCAGCAAGAGTCCTTCAGATGTCATGCCTCTTGGCAGCCACGGCTACTTACCCTGGATAAGCCTAGCATTGTGAAGAGGTGCAAGCCTGGTAGACTGTGTCCCTTCACGCAGCTCAGAACGATGTGCCCTTGCCAGCATAACTCTCATTCATGCCTTTTCTCTCTTCTCTTCTGTGCAGGTGCTTCTATGCAGTATCCCGGCAAGAAGCGATAGAGATGTT
The DNA here is from genome assembly GCA_013398915.1 of Dromas ardeola. Lineage (NCBI taxonomy): Eukaryota > Metazoa > Chordata > Aves > Charadriiformes > Dromadidae > Dromas > Dromas ardeola. The sequence goes on along the minus strand of VYZM01019771.1, from coordinate 12,330 downwards.
AGAAAAGAACCCTTCATGTGGGAATTTGATCCTGCGTCCTGGCAGCGACAGCAAGAACTATGCAATCACTATCCGATACAAGCTGGAGTAGGTTGATTCCACAATATATTAACCCATTCTTAACTAGCGAGCTGACTTCTCTTGACATATGCCTTGCCTTCAGGCTGTTTTGAGAAAGGCAAATGGGGCCTGAGACTGATTTCTTGGTTCTCCTCCTCCTCCTCCCCCCATTTGCCATGAAACCCTATTCAGTTTAAGATGTCATCACACAGAATGAAAATGGAACAAGCTATATGCCTTTATAAAATGAACAATGAAAAATGAGACAAGTATTTTCAAACAGTAACTTAGTCTAAAAACACACATTTCAACTGAATTGCCATGTTTTAGCTTTTGTAGAGCTTCAGAACAAGAAGCACCTGAGACACCAGGAATGACGTTTGCAATTCTGTGTTTCTAAACTAAAATGAGATAAAACAAACCCTGCCACACACCTTCAGTAAGCTCTGGAGATATTGTAGGAGCAATGGGTGTGCTTTATAAAGGAGATTATAATGACAATGATATCTCAAAAAGCATTTCATTTCCACCAGCATATCAAGTTTCATTTTCTTTCAGTGCCCCAGAGTTAAAGCACTATAAAGTGGTGTCCAAAGGAACAAGTTACACTATTGAATTGGAAAGACAGGTGAGACATTCCCTTGTTGAAGATTCTTAAGCAGGTGTAAGAAATACCACTTTGCAGAAAATCAGAAAATCTCTAGTAAATTCCTAACTATAATTTGTGAGTCAAAGGTCGCTTAATTATTTTTTTTTCAACTCAGGTTTGAGTACTAAGTATAAAACTAAGCTCATACTGCAGTTAGAGGAAGTTCAAAACTTACTCCACGTAACTCTGAGAAATAAAATTAACTTAGTTGTAAGTGTGAGCAAGGCTCTTTGGTTTAAAATAGTTTTCTTCCGCTTTTCTTGAGAGATGTTTAACTCATGGCCTGAGAAGCATCCCATTGGTTTGAAAAAGCATCCGCTGTTATACCATCTGCTGAAAGAGCACCAGCAGTCACTGCAGAGCACAACAGTGCAGAGAGCGATCTCTCTTTTGTTTTGTTTACTCATTTGATGGAAGGGAAGGAGTTGTATGTTCAGGGGTCAAAACATTGCCACAGATTGCAGAGGGCTGTCCTAAACCTCACTGCATCCAAATGCTGGATTGTAAATCCATCATCAGTTGTTTGAGAAACATTGTTAGGGATCCCAGCCTGCCAGTCTGTTTTTAAAAAAAAGTATTCTCGACACAAGTGGCATGTTTTATTTGGTTTGGGTTTTTTTCTTTGGTTGGTTGTTTTTGTTTTGGTGAAACAGGTGACACTCCCAAGCCTTCAGGATGTTGTCGATTACTTTGTGACCCAAACGCGAGGGAAGCTGAAGCCGTATGTCATACAGACGCGTGCTGCAGAGGAGCCAGTGCTCTGAAAGCAAACTGGTTGCTGAAGGCGCACACACAGGAACAGTCCTGCTAACAGAAAGAGGCACGGAAACAACACAGGAACTCCACAGTATTGAAGATAAATGGAAGGCATTCCCCAAGCTACTCTTTCTCAATTTCTAGAACAGCTCTGTTGGTCCTAAACCAAGAATGTGATGCAGCTTCTCCCACACAAACTTCTGAGATTTGGGGAGGGCAAATAACCCCAATTCCTGCAGAAGATTAAATGTGGAAAAAGAATAAGAGAGTGTGAAAGAGAGGACACGTTGCCCCTGCAGAATGCGATGGAAAAATACTGTATTGAAATTAGGCAGACTGTGGGCTCAGCTCTGTCACTGGCTCACAGTGCAATAAACTTTTCCTGTTAAAAACCCCATTTCTTGTGTACACACTTATAACAGCATCAGTGCCATTTATGCCATCCCACAGAGACAGCAGGGATGTCTCACCTCTGCTGCGGCTTTGAGCACTGCCAGAGAGGTGCACCACAGTCCAGATAGCAAAAAAAAAAAAATACAAGTCTGGGTAGCTTAAACTGTGGTTTCCTGTCTCTCTGCAAGGTCATGCAACCTTTACAGGACCAGGAACATCCCAAGTAAGGCGGCTGGGGCGTTTCCCATGTGATGCAACTGAGGGCATAAATTCAAGCAAAATGAGGCATCTCCCGCCTCACTGAACGGGGTGTTCGTCAGACCCTGCCATGAGCTGCTTCAGGTAACTAAACAAAAATAAGTTAGTGTCCCCGTTGGTTAAGCTCGTTGAACTACCTTCTCCATGACCCGAGACAAACCCCAACAAGTGCACAAGGAAGACAAGATTGCAGAGCTGGTAACGAGGGAAGGCAGCAGAACGTGTTAAGAGCTCTGCTGATCACACCAAACAGTTGTGGAACCCCACCGAGCCTTAGGCAAAGCACCCATCTTCTTGGAAACTGGGGAGCCAGCGTTCAAAACAAGCAACCTCAGTGATAAGCAGCAAGATACAATTTTAGTATTTTTAGCCTTTAAGTTCTGCCAGACAGCTGGACTAAATAAAGTGCTTACAGGATGGATACCTGCTGAGCTATACTTCTTCATGGTTAGTGGAGATGACTAGCTCCAGAGCCTGGCGCTTTTTTTTGGTTTTTTTTTGTTTTGTTTTTTTTTTTTTTTTAAAAAAAACCCCACCAAATAAACCGCAGCTCTTCTGTGACTGTGGTGCAGGAGCATTCACACAGCTGGGCTGAAGACAGCTATGACCTAGGTACTGAAGCAGCTAGCGTCTCCACTACACGCACAGGGAGTGCTCTAGCTAGAGCTGCTCTTCTTTCCAGACTAGGATTGATCATCATGTTCCTTTTGGAATCACAAATTAATTATTACTTGTTTCAAGGATTATGGAAGTCAGTCAAGGCTTGGGAAGGTTATTTTAAACGAACACCCATGTGTTTCTAAATAATAGATTATGTGTGACCCTAAGGCACACCCACTGTATTTATAAAAGTAAAACATAGCATGAGACATTAGCATTTTCTTTTCATGAAAATACTTACGATCCCTTTGTGAAGACGGTACTGGTCAGTACGCATCAGGTTAGAGTTGCAGCTTTCCCTCAGTACGAAACTGAAACTTGTGTGTTGCTGTAAAAAGTGGGAACATATTTCTTCGCTGTATCTCACTTTCGCCACGCAAAATGATTCACTTACTAGCAAGACAGTTGTAGCTCATGACACCTCTAAGCCTGAGCCTCAACAAGCGTTCTGCAGCATGGATAAACACGCATGCTAGCTACTTCACTGACCACACAAAAGATACGTTTACTAAAATAAACTCTCAAAAGCAATCTGGTCAAAACTTATCAACCTTTGGAGAAAGGCTTACATTGCTGCACTGTGCTGCAGCGGAGTATGCTTTCTGTAATTGCAACACAGGAGATAATTAACAGGGATGGATAAACCTTTCAAGCTAATAAGCCAGTTACATTAGGCTGAAACTCAGTTCCTTCAAACAACTGGCCTACAGCCACATTGTTTCAAAGACACAAGGAAAATTAAGAACATGAACTTATCTAAAGCCTTTACTTATGTTTGATAGAAGTCAGACAGATACACAAACTCTCTGCCTAGCTCAAACTCACATTATTTCAGGATACAAGATGCCATGATGAGGTGACAAGGTTTCTGCACTCACAGAGACCCATATGGTGCCAGGGCTGTTCTTTTCATGTAGTCATCATTCTTGAATAGCAATTTTTTTTTTTTTAATAGACATTCACATATTCATCATCTGTAGGAAAAGGGTGGGCAAAAAAAGCTGAAAACATGTATTTTTTTAGTCCCTGTGTAGGTAAATAAAGTCCTAAATCCATCAAATGCACCAAACCAGTTTTGTTAACAGTAGCATGATCTTCATACAGGATCCTCACTACTCCTAGCATTCAAGAAACCTGGAGACTAACCACAGAGAACAGCTGAGCTGGGTACTAAATGCCTCATGTTTTGCATGCACAAACTTTCCTCCAACTATGAAGAATACAGGAAATTAAGGGAAAGCCTAGTGTAAATATGAGAAAAGTCTGTAAGAAAGCATTTGAGTGAGAAAGATCTTTAATACTGATATAAAACTTCATCTCTGCAAGTCAACTGCTCTTTCAAAGAATAACATTTTGAATGAAAGCTATTCAAAGTATTCTAGCGGAAAGATAGTTCTTCACTGCTGCAGGGAGATGGCTGTAGCTGCTCCATGGGAATACACCATCCAATTCAAAAAAAAAAAAAGCAGTTCTCAGATTCGAGGTAGTGCTAACAAGCATCTGCATTGCTAGCACCGGTAGTGACAATGCTGGAGATCTGGAAGACCAGCACCCCAAAATTCACTTGCCCAGTTTGACTGAGCCCTTTTAGTGTGATCATGCTGGGCACCTACTGAGACTTCTGATAAAAAGCAGCAACAGATTGAGAAATTGGCTGCATCAAACACAAATTCGCACTGAATTGGCTCACTCCACCCTGCACAACCTTCAATATAAATACATTCGCTCTCCGTATCAGCAATTCAGAAAGCTTTAAAACATGAAAAACAATTTTAATGAGCCACTTGACATGTAGATTTCTTCCATATAAAGTCCTCTTTAGGTTATTACTTGTAAGATTTTACCTAAGTTAACTTATACCCAGAAAATTTTAAAGGTTTGTTAATAAATGCCGCGAGCCGTTGTGCGTTTTCAGTTTTTTTCATCAGCAGCTGTTTAACTGAGTAGAACCCATCCATAGAACAGACATCTATCCAACAGATACACACAGTAAGAGCAATGCATAGAGATACAGATACAGCCATGTCTGTAAATTCTGGCCCCGATCCCTGCCAGTCTCAACCTGGACTTTTTGGCAAGGGTCTCACAAAGCAGAATGCATTGTCATTAATAAAAGCCATTCCATTAATTATATCTGAAAATTTACTTTAAACCCTGAGGACCGTCAGATGGCATTCTACCAAAGTACTGAGACTTTACTATTTTTATATGTTACTTACTTTGAAAGCATAAGCATGATGTTACCACCACGCCAACGTACCAGAGTGTACTTACTCAAACTTTCATTTGTTTCCCAGTCTCCAACTGTGAGAGGTGACAGTGCTTTTGACTTGACCCAAACCTTTAAGTGATCCTTAGCACTAATTAGTGATTTCGGTTACGAGTTCAGATTCTAGTACTGCCACAATGAAATACATTTTAGTTGTTACTTAGAAGTGGAGACTTACTGCCTGCTTGTGCCTTCTCTGCACTCTAAGTGTAGTTATCTTTTCTCCCATTTCAAAAAGGTTTCTAGAAGAAGTTCTTTTAAAAAATGAAATGTTAGGTAGTTTAAAAAGCAGTGTTATTAATCTAGAAAATTATATCTATAAACTAGACTGACTGTAAAACTATATACACCTTCCAGAAGATATCCTGCACGTACGACTAAATCCCAAATACTGGAATAATTGTGTTGATTCCAGCTATTCAGTTCCATACACCTTGGTGTTCAAGTTCCCAGCCTAATGGCTGTTATTCCTGACTACAAGTAACCAAGAAGGGAATAAAGGAAGGGTAAAATTCCTGACCAATAATGTTCATTAAATGTGATGATATCCCTGAAGATTAATAAATTATGATCGAGGATAAATAGCTAAGTAGTCGGTAGCTTTTGCAACAGCTGCAGGAGATGATATGCAATCACAATCTCTAAAGCTTAAACACATTGAAAGGTTTTCCAGTTCACAGGCTTTTATTTTAACCTCACTTCACTCTATCATTATTGGGAGAAGAAGAAGAAAAAAAAAAAAAAAAAAAGAGAAATACCAGCTCAACGATCCAGTGTTTAGATGACAGAGAAAATAAGATGGTGTCACAGATGTTTCTGTAACGCACCTCTGCCTCACCACAGCAACAAAGCTAGCCCCTAATTATTTCTGATTAAGCAGATTCTTTATGCTTAGATATCCTAGTAACTGACTGATAATGATGATAAAATCCTCAGCGTTCAGTGCAACTCAGACTTGTGCTGTGGAGAGGTGTACAGCATAACCATTTGCTATAAGGAAAAGATACCAAAAGGAGCAGCTGAGGAAACAGTGTTTGCGATGACAAACATCCAGAGCCATTTGCCTTTTCCTCCTTTCAAAGTCATCATTTGCTACAGTGTTTTTAATTTGGCGAGGTCAACCACACCACCAAACATTTTCTCTTTCTTGAAGACAAAGTTTTATTGTTGAAAGCGTTAACTCGGCTCTTCAATAGGTTTCCATTTTCCCCATATTGCAGTATTCCCCAAAGAACAGTCTTAGTGCAGATAATCACCGATTCCAGCTCTCTTGACTTCAGGTGAGCTGCGACACCTACTCAAGACCTGCCTCCCTATGTTTCCATGTTGAGACTGACAGAAGATCGCTGCTCTAACACACAGCATCACTAACTGTTCAGAAGAGAGCACCAACAATACAGTAAAGCAGTTAATCTGCTTTTAAGTGTGAGTTTAAACCTTTTGGATGGATTAAATCTCACATGTAGATGGCAAGAATGAAATTCTTGTTTGAGAATTAAGTAACATATGAAATGGATTTGAGATGTTCTTAGAACACCAGGAGTATCATAAAATGGCAGTTCCCCCATTTTCTGCACACTTCTCTAAGCAGTGCCTAATTTGCACATGGGGACCATTTGTTAGCTTTGCCATTCTTCTTGATTTCTTCATCTCCCCACGAACTAATACAAATCTTCTCTTTAAGGTACGGACTGCACTGGACATTCCATCTCATGGATTGACCAATCCTCCTTTGAACAAACAGGTTTGAAGAAAACGGGAGCAGATGAAACATAAATCCAGTTTGTCTTCAGTGCAAAGCCACTGATTTTCACCATTTGTTTTATAATTAAGGCTTCACCAAAAACAAATATATAGTACCATCTTTAATAGCTAAAAATTAGCAAACTCCTTTCAGAACAAATGGTCCAGGAGTGACTTTTATGTCTCTACCATCAATTGTCCTCCTGAACAAAGTAGTATCTCACTGGTGGACCTGGCAAGTCTTCCTCTCCATCAGTCTCTGGAGCAAACGATACTGTCAAATCCACATACTTCTTATCAGCTGATGGTTTCACAAGCTTTTGCATCCTACAAGGAAATGAAAAACAATTTGTTAACATACCAGAAAGATGATTGGCAGAGGGAATTCAGGGCCAGCCTAGGATGAATTTCACTGCCAGCAATGAAGACCAACATACTAGAAACCAGATTAAAATGGAGAATAAACTACCTTTTGACACAAAAGTTGTTCCTCCACCTGAGGTACAGCAAATAGTATTCCAGTTTCTTGATGGACTTAGCCTGTTAGTGAGCTATTACATTGCTCACTAACAAGTGCTCAGTGCAAAAGAGAAGACAAAATTACCAGTTTCGGATGGGATTTCTTTTTGGTGTCCTACTGAGGCACAGGGCAAAGTTAGCTTTCTGTGTGGGATTTTGCTCAATGAGAAGTAAGTTCTTGGTGTACCATAATGGCTGGTTTTAATACGTTATTAGGGAGAACCACTCCAGTGCCAACGCTAGATACACAGTGCTGATGAAAAGTAATTCTACTGAAGTTAAGACTTCTTAAGCCCTTTAATTTTGAAGGTGAATAGAATCCTGGAAACAGCCAGGATCTGGCACTTCTTCCTTCATGACCACAGTGTACATTTAAACTAGCTAAGCATGTCATGTCTTAGTGCAACTTTCCCCCTTTTGCGCTCTACAGTCTCAAAAGCTACGGCTGTTGCTTGGAAGCTGCACAATAAAATAATGAAGTAGGTCAATCAACCTCACTGTCATTACATACCTTTGGATGTCTCACAATTATTTTCTTGCCAACTCAGAGCACTAGTTCATGAGCCAGCTCAAATGCTAGGCGGCTG
>VYZM01019770.1:638638-695286 GCA_013398915.1 Dromas ardeola | reverse complement strand
AAGATTCCGTGATTCCATGATATGAGGTAAAGGAATGGAAACACTTGCGGGTACAAGAGAACGCGGTTGTACTTAGCCACCTAACCAATCCCAGCATCAGCAAAGAGAATAATTAAACAAAATAAGGGAAGGTTCTGAAGGAAACAAATACAAATTCGACACAACAAAAATAAGAACATTTTATACTAGCTCCATTGGGATTAGGATTTCTCAACGATCTGGTCTGTCAATAAAATCTGTTTGGAGTAGTATATGTATTCTGCATTTAAAAACAGTAACTAACCTGCAAAATAAATGGGATCATCATTCCTTGCAATTTGTAAAATTGCACTGGTTATATTACCCAGCCTGGCTCCACCAGTAGCATTGAATAAACTGATGATAAATACTTCCATCTCTTCAGGTACCTGAAAGAGAAAGTATTAACGAAATTAATTTCTCCACACACATAAAAAAAAATGAAGAAATTAAAATGAACAGCTGAGGAGGTTAACAAATCAGAGATTTCTGGGTGTTGTCTTTTATTTATTGATCCTTCAGTGCATCAAGAGGGATGACAAGTGACAGTTCATAAAGTTACACAGAAATCATCATCAGTCTAAAATCCTTGTAAATAAGTCCCCTCATCTTTACTGTTGCACAGATGACCCAAAAGTTATCTTGCAGTTTCCTCCTTCTGACACATGTAATTTATTTTTACAGCTTTATTTATTTACTATTAATTATTCTCATTTTATCTTATATTTCTTCAAATATATCAGCATTAAAAATAAAAATAAGGATTCCTGCTAGCAAAACAAGGGTTTTATTCAAATGAACTTTTCTAAAATTTAACAGCATTCAACTACTCTCAGTTTCTAACTTTTCCTGTTTGTATGTTCTCAACGCACAGCTTCTCAAATTCTTTTATGATTTGCTGAAGTAATCTCAGTTTTACCTAAGTATTTTGATTTTTCCGACACATACTTATCAGGCTCTAAAAAATCAGACATTCATTCTGTCTCCTTCAGTTGTAATGTTTTGGCACTTATTCTTGCCCCATACTCACACAAGATCACTGTAAAATGTTTACCTCATCTGGCAGTGAGTAAATAGTGATATTTTTTGAAAACTCCAGATTATCAAAGAAAACAGTCCCTTGTTCTGGATAGATGTCATTGGTACACGCTGGGTCGACAGCCCAAGACACACTAACATTGCCATAGTTTCCTTGGTTTCTTACAACTCTGTAAGTAGCTAAAAAATGCAAACATAAACAGTCAGTGTGCATCTTCAGAACAACACAAATAAAAAAGAAAAAGGTCATCAAAGCTGAAACAAAGCAAAAGGAAAGGAAATTATAAGCAAATCCACTTCTTGCAAAACTAGTAATACGTGAGAGCACTACATGAAAGGACACACAGAACTGGACCATTAAAACAGTCCAAACTTGCTCAGATTTGTTATTTTTTTGCCTGTAAATGTACTTCATAATTGAATAGAGATGGATAAATTGAAGTCACCCATATAAAGATCTAGCTCTGTCCTTCTCTCACATAGCACCCTATTCTTCATGCTCCAGAAGCAGAGCTGCTACCGCCAGGCTGCACTTTGCACATCAATACTCTGTCCCTCCTGTCTGGCATATTCTCTAGCCTTTTCTTTTTACTGCATCGGTCCCTCTGGCTTTACAGACCCATCCTCCTCCTCTGCTCATCATGCTGGCACTGTCCCACTCTGGAAACTCCTGAGTGGAGACTCGAGTCAGACATTGTCCTAGAAAGGTGAAATGGGAAAAAGTAGCCTTGCAGGGCAGGCTGCAGATAAAGCAGTAACTCTAATAAAAAAGAATTACCGGCGTAGATGACTTCTCCTTTACTTTCCTTTATTGTTACTGATGGTTCATCAGGTAGAAACTGAATGACACCATGTGGATCATCATTCTTCAAAATGGTTATATTGACCCTTGTGGCATTCCCCAACTTGCCTGGCATGTCACTGTAGCCACTGAGTACCACAGAATACACCTCATCCAGCTAGAAGAGGGAAACTCAGTCAGAATAAAAATGCATATTCAGTATTCACATCCAGAAAAAATGGGCGGATACCACAGTCACTAGCCAGGCAGAAAGAGATACAAATTTAAACATCAGGAAATCACACACATTTTCTATGTGCACAATGTGTTTGCCATCAGAACAAAGAAGTAATCAGAAATTTCTGTCTCTGATAGGACCATTTCCTACAAAAATCTAGCATTATTATCAGCAAGGACCAACGTGTCTAATACACTAATACAAATACATTTGTAATACTCCCTGAAAGGTAAGTTTTCTTTTCTGTAAGATCTGTTACCATTTCTGGCTTTATAACAGGGAAAACAAAGATTGTAAAAACAGCACACTAATTTAAAAATAATGTATCAACTTGCATTATTAATCTAATGAGACTTTTTATTTCATATATTTATTGCAAAAAGCTCCCAGGTAATGCTTCAAGGAACATTAAAACAAGTATTGCATCTATGTACCTATGCGGCAAATATTAGTCTAAGCTGGGTAGCACTGAGTGAAACTGGCAGATGGTTACTAGAAAAGAAACAAAAAGGAAGTGCTTCTTCCCACAGAGTTCAGTTAACAATGGCACTTCACACTACAGAATGTCATGGACGCTGAAAACTTACATGCATAAAAGTGTAACCGTTTCAATTCACAGAAAAAAAAATCCACTGAGAACTATTAAACTTAAGGACACCACTTATTATTCCAGGCATCCCTGGTTTGGAGGTTGGGATGGCATTCTGGAGAAAAGCCGTTACACACTTGTTCTGGTCCTATATATTTGCCTATACTTTAATAAGTGACAAACTAATACGCCTGTGAACATAATTTGAAGAGAGAAGAATGTTAATTTTTACCTCTGGAATCCCATCCATCCTTGTCAGAAGAGTAAGTATGATCTCTCTTTCACCAGGCTTAAACTCCAGAATTCCTGTGCTTCCATAAAACTCATTATTGCCTCTTGGTTCTACAGTGTAGCGCAGAAACTGCCTGACGAGGCTTCCTCTGCTGCGGACAATCTGCAGTTCGACAGATTCCCCTTCCTGGAAAAAGAAAATTCAGCTTTATTCTAGCACTCTGCTTAACCTGAGCTGTCCATAATGACTGAGAAATTACTCAGATAGCTACCTTGATACTGTAGGGACCTCTGGAAGCAGGAGAAAATTCGAAGACTCCTCCCGGATCATCATTTTCCAAAATAATAATTTCACGAGTAGTGAACCCGTATTTCAGTATTTGATTTTCCACACTGACCCTGAGAAAGGAAGGCAAGAGGGTTTTTTTGAGTGACAATTCTGTTTGGCAAGTACATCCACACCTGTGCAAAGGACATCAGAATACTGTTGAATTCAATTAATAAATTATGAAAACAATTACCTGCAAAGAATAAAATAAATTAAGAAAGACACATCAGTGTGTTTTATCCATTTGTAAAAAAAATTTCTTCTGAAGTAACTCTGTTTTCTCAGTTGAATTTATAGTTAGTGATTCTGGGTTTTTTAGTCACACATGCACACAACACACAGGAAAAGAAACACAACTGTGCAGTAAAAACTTAGAGCTGCATTCAGTATTACTTTGTATTTGGATCAAAACATAAAAGATAATCCAAAAATCACTTAACAAATAGAAATTACATTGCAAACTACACATTCTTACCCTCTGCTGCAAAATTTACTATTGCTACAAATAGGATGGGACTCGCCCCTCAATATTGTGGATTTCGCCCTCACCTGTGCGTTAACCGGCATTCTGTGAGACGTGGACACTACCTGTAGGATCCCAGTCCGGCTCTAGTGACTGTTGGACCTATTCCCAGTAGCTCAGGCTCATTCCCTTCCTCCTCCCATACTCACAAACCCACTGCCTAAAAGCATATGGCGAATGGTGCGGGCAGGACCAAACGGGGCTCCTCTTGGTGGAGCATTTCTCTCCCTGGACTACTGCTACACCGCCTTGGTCTTGCTCATGGACATGGATGGGTCACACCTGGCAGGGGAAGGAAACCTTGCACACCTCTCGCCTTCATTTCCTCAGAGGTGGTATGACCGCATTTCAATGACATGTTTTTAAGTTCATGACATTAAAAATGCCAGAAAAACTGCTATTGAAGGGTGCACCAAGAATGCACCTTCAGATTGATGGTTTGGATATGGCTTATTACATGTTGTTTTATGTATTTGGATTCCTATGCATCTTCCGTGTTTCCTGGAAGAAAATTTCAACGAACTCTCGGACCAACATATTGTAAATATTTTCATGGTTTCACTGTACTACAACCCAGGCTTCATGTTACACTATTTCATGTAGAAAGAAACGTGATCTATTATAGCTAATATTTGAAATCAGTTCCAGAACTGTTTCCACAAAGAATCCATAAATAACTGAAACGCCCCCACACAAAAAAAAATAGAGAGCAATGTATCTTGTAGTAAAGTCTACAGGGAGGACACAAGAGCAAAAAAGGAAATGTTTGTTTAAAAGGGCAACATGTCATGTTTGTTGCACATTAAAAAAACACATCAGCAGACAATTACTTGTGTTAACATAAACTAAATGTAGGTTATTAAAAAACAAGATAACCTCTCATCTTTGACCACTTCTCTCTATAATAATAATAAATATATAAAATATAATAATAATAAAAAAATAAAAAACTTCTCTATAATTCTAGTCAGTTCAGTCATTTAGTTAGGCAAATCATATTTTTGTCAGTTTAAAACAACTAATCCATTACTGCATCAAATGCTCAAACATGAAACACTGAGCCATGCATTCGTAACTTTCATCATTCACAGATCCTAAATAAAGAAACGTCCTCAAGCCAGAACCCCATGCCATCAAATTAAACACCAAAGGGCAAGCATGCATTGTCTGGAGAGATGCAGAAGACGTGATTCCTGAGAGGAAAAGAAGCGATAAAGACAGGCTCTGTCCAAACCAATCACTTGTAAAACAAAGCATCGATTCACTGAAGACAAACCACAGTTCACTGCACTTACCCAAAGTACACGACAAACCTTTCTGTCTCTACCCTGTCAACACAGAAAGAAAGAAAGGAAGTGGATGGAGGAAGGAATGAAAGTGCCACTTGCTAGAATTTCAATAGTACTAATCTTAGAAAAGAATAATAATTCAAAGAAAAAACAACACAAAGCTTTCTTTTTCCTTTCCAAATGCTTACAACGTTCATTTTATGGGAACCCTGTTTGCTCGGCATTTTCCTGTTGACAGATGCTAGCAAGTGGGCAGTTCCCACCTGGCACAAAGGTCCCCATGACCAACTCAGCATGTCAAGACCACCCATGGTATACTGGTATACCCTACCAGCCTCTCCTCCAAGGGCTCCATTACTGCCAGCCTCTGTGCCTGCTCACAACTGCACCAGCAGCCCATGTTTATAAATAGCCCTTCATTTAAAAAAAAAAAAAAAATCATCTACATGCCTCCATGATATATTTCATCAATCTGCCAAAGCAATGATAAAAACGGATAAGCGCAGATAAGTGGGAGTTATAATGGCTACATATTAAAAAATATTTTGGCACAAAATCACATCAAACTTTATTTTTGATAATGTTTCAGTTAACCAAATTACCGAAGTAAAATACCAATATAAAAATATAACTAACAAAAATACAAAAATAAGAAAAGAGAAGAGTATTTGCTAATCTCTTAATTGGTTCCATTTTGGCCAAGCACATATAACAAAACTACCACGTAAAGTCAGATGAAAGGGCACTATTATTATGCAATGGAAACCATGCATTTTGACTTTCTTAATCTAAAATAAATATATATTTAAATATAAAACCTGTATCTTGTATCAAAATGCCATAAACAGACTACCACAGCATTTACAAAGTGAAATTCTAGCTTCACTAATCTCATAAAGAACTCAGATTCGTAATTCGAAAGAGATGAGTTCACTCAAAAGTTTGAGAAAATAAAGCAAATACACTTGCAGATACATTCTTTCAAATAGGAGATCTGAGTTAAAAGAAATTTCTCATTGATTTTCAGTGAGGCTAGATTTTAGATATCATATATTGAGACATTCTCCCTTCCTTCAGAAACGTATGCAAAGGTGTTCCAAAACCATCAAAGTATTAATACAATGAAAAGATCAAGGAGAAAATTCCAGAGTTGGTAATGCTAAAATTTAATTATATTGCTAAGCTGTTGGTAATATAATTTACAACAGAGAATACAAATGAACCATTATGTCAAGTTAGTTTTTGATATGTATGTTCCAGCTTAAGTAGTTAAGACATAATAATTCATCAAAAAGTGAAAGGGTATGCCAGAAACAAAATCTCTTTCAACTTCATGAAGTTACACTGCATGAGTCCAAACATGGCTCAGACAAAAAGCCTGTTAAGATGAACTGAGGGGTTGCGCTAGAATGTAATGTTATTTTGTAATGCAAAAATGGAAACACTGCAGAAATACAGATAGTAGCAGAAATAAAACAGTCACAAGGCACCATGAGGTGTGCATCTTCAGTGTCTCCAGGTGTTCTTTGAAACGACTTAGAGGACTGGCAAGACTTTATTACTTTTAAAGTCACAGTGTACATCAGATCAGAATCTAGAGAACTTGCAGGTCAGACAGCAAACAGTTAGATCCAGCCCATCCACTGCTAAAGGAAACCATTGTTTGGGAGGTTGCTCCATCCAAGTCCCATTTTCCCTAGGAACCCTAGGATCAGTTGATTGATTGATCTGACCGTGTTTTCTCTGCAGACTGCTATCACTGAGTAAATGTTATCACAGAGTAAATGTTAGTTACTATTCAAAAAAGGCATAAAATAACCTATGTAAAAATGGAATAGAAGCACCTAGGCTTAGGCTTCCAACTCTGAGCTGCTCTTACATGAGCAATGGCGTATGCAACAGGATCCCTTGTGTCTACCATCTGAGGAAGACACATATAAATTTTCCTAACATCCCTGGACCAGGACCCACCAGGTGACTTCCTATCTTGACCTTGGATGTGTCTCCTCCCTGTGGACCTGCCTGGCAATCGCTGGGCTGCACCTGACCGCAGTGACCATCACCCAATCTAAACCTGACGTGTGTTCCTGGCTTGACCTGCCCCATTGCCATGACCTTGCCTGATGCCCTGGGCTCCTGGTTGGCCCCAGTTACCTGCTCCAGCCTGCTCTCCTGCCTTGTTGGGGGTGGTGGGATGGGCCCCTGACCAACTAGCTGCATTACCAGGCTGGACACCACACGGCCCACAGGCCACCTGCCATCAGATCTTCCTACATGCCCTGACAATGTCCAAGAACAAGGCACTGTTCACATACAGTCCTTTCATCACAGAGTAAAGAGGTCCGAACTTTCACGAAGGGCACAGGATCAGCTTAGTCCTGTTTCACTCTTTGTGGTATGTCAAACCATCTCTTTAAGCACTCCTATAACAGCAGTGTGGAAACAGAACAAAAACGGCTATTCAGAACTTCCAAAACTCACGGTTTGCCCTGGTGAGGGCATTTAGAAGTAAGAATAAAAGTGAAACACAATCGCTTAGCTGTACCAAGGAGCTCCAGCTACTAGAGACAGCACGTGACCAGGAGTAAGGAGATCCCTCTCACTGGGAAAGCCACTTGCCTTTTTTGCTCTTCTCAGCTTTTTCTGTAAAATGGCTATCTGTGGACATGAAGTTTCATTTTATCACAGAGGATAAGCCCTGGCAATATTTATGCTGCTAACGCAAGAAACACAATCACGAACTGCATTCTGTGTCTTCTGGGATGGAACAGCTGTAAAAAACACATCCCATATGACAAATCTCATGCAGAATGACCTGTCGTTAGGGAAATCCTTTCTTTAAAAAAAGCCTAATTAGTATTTAGCAGGAACTACAGATTTTATTTTTTCCCATAATTAGGATAACTAACAGAAGCTTCAAAATGCTTCCTGCACTTTTTTATACACATAGTATCACAAAATGCAGAAAGACGATTTTTGATCGAGTTCAAATAACATGGCAATTTCAATGCTATTATGAACTAAATACCACTGCAAATAAAATAATAATTATTAAGAGATACAATGTGGTTGAATTTGCTAGCTTTAGATCAAGAATTGGAATTCTGCAGAAAGTGTTTTGAAAGGACCTGAGAAACTGAATTGTAACTGTGAATCTGTATTGATGTTACTATTAAAACCACATTTCTCTAAAAAACTTTCTTTTCTGTCAGGGCATCTCAGAAAAGGTGCATTCAGATTGCCTGTGGAACGTTAGTCAATTTTCTTCCTAGATTTGTAGTCAGCATTCTCCCTTTCTTCAATTTTTTCAGGATTATCTACTGATTTAATTAGTGGCAGGACCTAGCTTTAAAGAACAGTATTAAAGTAGGATTTGCCACATTATAAATTCCACAGTGCTTCTCATCAGAAGGAACACCTTCTCTCCAGGCTTAATCCATTGATGATTTGCTTTTGGAGGCGATTTTAATTTTTGTTACTCATAGCAGGAGCTGTACGGTGTTATTATTTTGAAAAGTAATAAAAGCTAGCAGTAGGTGTCCAGCAGTACTCATTTAAACATTCTACTACTATTTTCAAATAACTTTTTTCCCATCAAAACAAAGTTCAATCAAACTCTTGAAGAAAAAGCCATTTTACTCTGAAAGAGTTAGTTCGTATAGCATCATGAAGTGTATTACTTAATAGAAAAATTACTTAAGTAAGAAACATAAGTATACTCTTGAAAAGACACTAACCACAGGAAATCATCAATTTAGGAGAAAATCCCAGCTCCACTAAACAGTATATCAGTGTTTCAGTGCATGCCAGTACACACAGCAACCCACAACAAATAAACATTACTTGAGCCCTGAATTAAGGACCACAGACAGTATGCAGTGCTTTAAATGGGCCTTCCATGATTTGCTAACTTTTTGCTAGCACAGAAAATGTTAAACACAAAAATGTTAAAAAACTACCAGGCATTTCACAATGAAAAAGTCAAACCTATGTTTCGCATTTGCGATTTTTAAAAAATCTATTTTCTAAATTTACTCAGGACAGAATTTCAGTCTGTGGAAACTTGTATCGCATCACAGAAATCACTAGAACTACAAAAATCCCCATGTTACATTGCTTCAGTTTTGCTTTATTACATATAATAAATGAGATTGAGGTCATAACATATGTACATGAATACATATGTACGTGAATACATTCAAGGCCAGGCTGGATGAGGCTCTGAGCAACCTGATCTAGTTGAAGATGTCCCTGCTGACTGCAGGGGGGTTGGACTAGATGGCCTTTAAAGGTCCCTTCCAACCCAACACATTCTATGATTCTATGATTCTATGAATCTGTTCTGGCATCCAAAATTATATGAGTCACAACTTAAAAAAAAGTTGAGCATAAGGACTATTTAAACAGTCAACTGTTCACAGGCTACCATTTTCACAAACTAAAGTCAATTTATCAGTGTATTGCTGCTCGCAGATCCCAAAGTCCGCAAACAGTTGTGTATCTGCACCTTACTGAGGGGCCAACAACCGCCAGGAGGAGAATTTGTTGTGCAGAAGGAAAAAAAAACAACAACCAGATTTTTAATAAAACTGATTTCTATTTGTGCTTACCAGGTAACCTGAACAGCCCTAGTATGTCTATATGCTTTCACAAAGCATACGGACAATTTCCATGGCCTCTTCCACCTACATTCATCGAGAAGACCAAGGCCTTTTCTTTCTCACACAAATTTCACTACAGACATCTGGCTTTATTTATGTTTGGTCTCAATTCAGGCCTATTCAGATATGGGCAGGCATTCAACCTGAAGCTGCTCCTAAAAAAAAGAAAATATGAAGAAGCTTCAGCAGGTACAGGATTGTCTTGCTTCTTTATTACTCATCTGTCTTCTTCGGACGCATATTCTTCACAATATGCATTGGCCTCCATTTTGTGGGCAGAATTCAGAGTTATTTTTAATACCTATGGCCTACGGACAAAGGCCACAGAGCAAGGAAGGAAAATACTATTTTTAATGGCTTGGGAAGCTTCTTTTATAGTTATGGATGCAACCAAATCTCATTTAAAATGTAAACTGCCTTAACAACACCGCTGAGTTGTAAATAATGCATCCTTGTTAGAACTAATTATTTTTATTATTTTATCCATGCTATTACTAATTGCAATAAATAGAACGCTTATGGACGTATTTCTATGTCTATAGTTTCATTAAAGTTCCTGCATGCTCTATTTTCCTACTGACTTATGCTACAATTTATAGAACAGTACACGCACCACCACAGCACAGTGCATCTCTGTTTTCATGCTAATTCACTACTGCTGTGAGGTGCCGGTTGCCAGCCTTGGAAACTGAACTCTTCTGTTCATCCCGAAAATACAAACCGTGCAGAACGCGATACCACAAGCTTACACACATAACCCTGCCAGTATCCTTCAACCCTGATTTGAAGAGTCATCCCCAGCACTGAAAGGATGATCTTCGCAGTCATTTCATTCTTGGCTTCGGCTAATGTTGAAGTTGCCAAATTTCACTCATAGCCTTGAGGGACACTTTTCAGGTCTAGAGAAAAGTTCAGATATTATCTCCTCCTTGTTTACTTCTTTTTCCAGGCCAGACCACCTATTCTTTACTTCACTCACTGACCTTGCCAAGTGTGGGAAAGATGCTTACTGCTGGCGCACTTTTTACCAGCCACTTCAGCGCCAGCAGAACCTGCTGCTGCCACCATACATAGTAAAAGCAGAACAGTGGTTACGTTTGTTCAGCTGCCAGTTCAATCTTCATTGCAGTCATGGTTTCAAGGCACAGCCTAGGGTTACCACTCAGAGTAAGTGGCAGAAAGCTGTCGTTACACACATGTGCAGAGCTGTCAGAACTTACAAAGTTAACCTTTTATGCTGTCCACTTCCTCTATCTACTTATTTGTTTGCTACACTTCCACTTTGATTTCTGGCCACCTTATACAACTTCATAACTTTGATCATAGAAACACAGAATCACAGAATGGTTTGGGTTGGGAGGGACCTTGAAGATCATCTCGTTCCACCCAACCTGCCCTGGGCAGGGACACCTCCCACCAGCCCAGGTTGCTCCAAGCCCCGTCCAACCTGGCCTTGACCCCCTCCAGGGATGGGGCAGCCACAGCTTCTCTGGGCTACCTGGGCCAGGGGCTCACCACCCCCACAGCAAAGAATTTCTTCCTAATAGCTAATCTAAATCTCCCCTCTTCCAGTTTAAAACTGTTACCCCTTATCTTATCACTTCACTCCCCGATCAAGATTCTCTCCCCAACTTTAACTGTAGCCCCTTTAGGGACTGGAACGGGCTCTAAGGTCTCCCGGGAGCCTTCTCTTCTCCAGGCTGAACCCCCCCAGCTCTCTCAGCCTGTCCTCACAGCAGAGGGGCTCCAGCCCTCCCAGCATCTCCGGGGCCTCCTCTGGCCCCACTCCAACAGCTCCGTGTCCTTCTGATGTTGGTGGCCCCAGAGCTGGAGGCAGCACTGCAGGGGGGTCTCACCAGAGTGCAGTAAAAGGGCAGCATCACCTCGCTCAACCTGCTGGCCGCTCTTGATGCAGCCCAGGATGCGATTGGCATTTCTAATCTTAGTTTCACACTTTTTGCCAGAGACTCTAACAAATTTCTTGAGATGAAGCAGTTTCATCCACAGGAAAGAAAGCAGAGAACTGCTTGCAATACCCTCCATTTGTTTTTGTCTTGAACAGGACTATCTTTTCAACGCAGTGAGTAGCCACAGTAGAATGAAATAACTCATTCCACACTAGATGCATCCACCAGCCAGGTTGTACAGAAGCAAGCCAATCCTGCAATGGAATAACATCTTTCCTGCATGACAGAAGGACATTAATAAAACAGAATTCTCAAAAAAGTGGCATTCCGAAACAGGATCAGCAACAGCTTGCAGAACTGGTTGCTGGTTTGCTCAATGTAATCACCATGGGTATATGGTATTGAAGCTCCCAAGAGCTAGCTTGCACTTCCTATACAGGACAAGAATACTTCTTCTGCATCAGGTAAGGACTGTGTAAATAGTAGATATTCAATGGGCACGTTGCTGCTGGCAGACCCCCATTACTGTGTTTCCAGAAAAAGTAGAAAAATGTACATTAGACTAATCGGAGGCAGTAGAAGTGGTGGTATTTTTAAACGATACGTACAACTGAGTTTTTGGAAGCAGGACAGAAGACATAGCCAAGATTCCCCTGTTAGTAAATCAAAGAGGGAATACGCTTCTGGATATGAACTAATTTAAGTATTCTGAGGAGTGTTCACATGCAGACAACAGTATCTCCTGAGGTCCCTTACAGCCTTAATTATCCTAAAAGCCAGATCTCCCGCAGAAGGTAGACTACAACACTGTGCTTCAGAATCACCATTGCTCTCTCTGTAGCCAAAGAGTGTGGTAACGGTCACACTGGGCTATTTTGGAAGCCAGGAGTTGTGATGGAAGTACCTAATTATCAAGAGCAAGAAATATTGAACGTGCAGATCAAACAAATAAAAAGCTGATCTACTTCTGCAATGACACCTGAGTTATAAACCTTTTTCTGACAGAAACATAGTTAAGTATTGGTTACTACTCTGCATTATCGTTTTCCCAATTATCTCACTAAATAATACTTTTCTGAAAAGATATATGTTAAACCAAGAGCTATAACTAAAGATCAAAGTTGAAAGAACTTTCTAAATAGCATACATTATCTTCATCAAAATATAAACACAATTAAGTCATTAGATAATAAGTACAAGACAGTTTCTTACATTGATCTCCAGTCAAAGAAGGATGCAAACACAGTCTGAATCAAGGCCTAATATTCCTTCAGGCCCTTCATTCCTTATCAACACAATACAGGCAATACTTCCTAATTAATACTGTGCTAATTTGTTATATATAAACTGAGTGTTACAACCGATACATAGGAATAGAGATTAGGGTACAATACCTGTCCAAAGTTAGTAACACAGTTTCATTCATTTCAGGTATATCATCAGCTTTAATAGTAATGTTGATTGTAGTATCACTTTGTCCGGACAAGAAAACAACAGAGCCATTAAAAGGACTTATATCGTCATGTGTTACTGCCTTTTGATTGAGACCAGAGGGTTTCAGACTCCAAAACACCGTTGCTTGACCATCAGTCCCATCTCGATGCAATCCAATGGAAACCTATGAAACACATGAGTCTGCCGTGACTTGTAAAACTAGATGCAAAACCAATTACCTCCTTGTCAATTACCATTTGAATGTGAGCCTCAAAATGTTGAGCTTGTTTTTTTACTCATACCTGTGTATAAGGTATGAAATCAAAGATGGTATACCAACAAAAGTATATACTGAGCCTTATCCTTTTCATTATTTATCAGTTATATAATTAGACAGTGGAGATAACAGATTATTAATATCATAAATCACTTAGCAACCACAAACACAAAAAGCTTTGTATGACTGATTTAATCAGTGCCCACCTTATCAAGACACAACCTACATCTTAAATGTAACTACCATATTACCCTGGTTGTTGTAGTACAGTGCCAACCTGTACTCTGCTTAAGGAAATCAGCAGTTTTAATGTGATAATGAGAAACAAGCTAGGATTTGTGGGAAGATTTCAGTGAAGACAACTAGGGGGTAAAGGGAAAATGTATGAAAAAACGTTTTAAAAAAGGATTCTCCAGGTGGGACTAAAGCACTCGGACAGCAACGCTTTTGCAAATGCTTCCTTGGGTTCTGAGAAACCTAAAAAGCATAACGGTTGGAAAACACATCCAGTGAGCCAAATTATATGTTCGCATGTAAGTAAATCAATATAAGACAGACAGACATTTCCATGAAATGAAGGAGTGATATCAGTCCTGCTTCACATTACTACCTTTGCTGTTGGTGAGAGAGACTAAAACTGTTTGCAGCATCTTTTGCTCCCTGTGAGCATCGAGACCTAGCCAGTTTTAGATGCTTACGGACAAAGATCAACTTCACTTCTCTGACAATGACTAACACACAATTTCAGACCTTATTTTTACAAGCACTTTTTTGCCTTCTTATTTTTTTTTCAAAGCAGAGGAATATTTGGGATCAGGCAGAACTTAGAGGGAGGATTTTCCTCACATTAACTTTCAAATGTTACAGTGAACATAGCAAACTTCCAAATGAATTTTCCATGCTAACGGACAATAAAAAAGGTTTACTTACCACTGTAGCTGGGGAATCTTCTGGCTCAGAGAGAATAATTGGAAGATTGCTAATGAAGCCTATTTCTCCATTTGCAATATCTGGAGTAATCCTCAGAGAAATATTTCGAATCTCACCTAATTTAGGACTCACAGGTGGGATTAAAGGAATTCTATTCACCAGTTCAACTTTTTCCAGCTGTAGGAGAAAGTATGAAAAAATTGGGAAATTAGAAGCCTTAGTACCAAATTGGAACAATTCTGACATTTCAGAATAAGTTTCATATGTGGGGAACAAAACACCTCCAGAAC
Source organism: Dromas ardeola (assembly GCA_013398915.1). Classification (NCBI taxonomy): domain Eukaryota; kingdom Metazoa; phylum Chordata; class Aves; order Charadriiformes; family Dromadidae; genus Dromas; species Dromas ardeola. The sequence goes on along the minus strand of VYZM01019770.1, from coordinate 680,752 downwards.
AAATTTATCTTTCTGGCAATATTGCTGTTACAAAAATGTGTAAGTAGATGTGTCAAAGAAATGAAGTGGATATTGTTGAGCTCTGAATGGTACACCTCTCAGACTAATCACGTTCATTTACACAACTAGATGTATGTAGAGAGAGAATGAAGCTTCTAGATCGGCCGATTCAACACTAGACCTGTGAATAACAGTACTGATTTGACAAGTGGCCCAAGCTAGTGTCCTAACTTAATTTTTTGTGCCATGCATTGATAAAAATCTACTGAAGTCACTGGAACCATAACAACATACAGCCTCTGATGAAGCCAAAGAATGATCAGTCTTTTTTCCCTCTCTCATACAATTTAACGACTTCTGTATTTATAATAAGTAACGCATTAGAATTGCATTCAGAATTGAAAATCAGTACAGTGTTTCTAAACTGTAGTCTCCTCTTGTGTTCCCATACTTACGATGTTTTATTGATACTAAGAAGGAATGGAAAATATTTACCTTTTCTTTGAATGGGACATACCACTCACTAAACCCAGCAGCAGTACTGACATAGTATGGAAAGCAGGACTTGCCTGGTAAATATTTCTTTCCAATATAATTTATGCCATGCAATTCTGTCTACATCCATCACTATAATAAATGCTTCCATAACTGATTTGCATATACTTCTGCACACATTTCACTGCGGCATGAACCTTCAAAGACAACCACCTTTCACTGCCACAAGGATGGTTTTTGCTTGGAGTTATCAGATGTTATCAAACAGTAAGGTTTTGTTGGAGGGGAGGGTGGCCTTATTTAAATCCACATAGTGATCACAAATCACCACTTCAACTAATGATTTTAAGGTCCTTCAATTCTTAAAACCACTTACATAAAAGACTTGGGCTGTATCATACTTTCTTCCACCATTGCTTGAATAACACACAAAAATATTCACGCACATTTTATTTGATGATAGATGGAACTGTTTTACAAATACCGTATTCAGTAGTTGATTCTCAACCATACCAGTTATTTATCGAGAATCTGAGGAACAGAAGGTGGGACTGTTTGTTTTGCTTGTTTTCTAAGCTATCTTTTAGATCCTGCAATTAACAGTACACAGGTGGATCGCTGTGCGGTTGTTAGCTCAGTAAAGTTTCTGAAATATTACACAGTTGAAACAGTACTGGACAGTAACTTTGAGATAAAAGTAGTAATTAATGAAGAAACAAGGTTGTGTTTTTTTCCTTCAGGGTTTCCTCTTAAATCAGTTCATGAGGAAAGAAGAGCGCATTGCGAATTGAATAATAATGACAAGTAGCTTATTAAATTAGTTAATCTTCCTGTCCATACCAAAACCTTCACCTCAGACTACAGTAGGTTATTTAATTGAAGATATCACTGCAGAATGCTAATCTCACTTTTCCAGTTCCTCTATCCATTCTCTAGCTGTGTTTAAGCTTCATTTCCTCCTCCACTCCTCCTCCCCTGATTCCTGCGTTGATCCTTCATTGTGCCTAGTACAAACGCTGTAATCTTCTCATTCTAAACATGTTCACTGAGATTACTGTTTATTCACAAAGTAGAAGGATTGTCATAGTGATAAATGGGGGTATTTTTCTTCCTTCTCTATGAGTTTCTAAATGAATTTTCTGTGCTGGAAAGGCCCTCTGATTTTGTTTATTCAAACAAAAAGATTTTTATGGTTCATGAAGAAAGTACAGAACATTCACCCCTCCGCCTCCCTGGAATCCGCAGTTTGAAAAGCCGGGCAAAGTGCCTGCATTCTGAAATACTTATCATATGTGTGCCTTGTCCATAGTCCACTCTGCAGTGTTATTTATAATGTATCGTTTTAAAGGTGCTTGAATTAGATATTTAAATTCTTCTGTAGATCTTTAGGATCCTGTAAAACATACCAACCTATTCTAGTATTCCAGAACACAATTCCCTACCTAACTGTGCATGCCAAAAATTGCATACTAGTAAAACAATAATACAATTCTGGCAAGGGTTTTTTTTTTTCTTTTTTATTTCTTTTTCTTTTTTTTCTTTTTTTTTTTTTTTTAAAAGAACGTGGGGAGAAGGAGGTAGAGGGAAGAAATCTTTTCAAGTTCCCAGAAGTAATTAATACATCTTTAGTAGACCGTAAATTAAAGAAAAAACCTGGCAAATTTTGAATCTATCTATGGGTTTAAAATCAACATCTTCATTTGAACACTCTAAAGACATCTGACTTAAAATTAAAAGATTAAAAGGAACTAAGAGATGCCTCTAAAGGAACTAAGAAGAGCCTCTCTGATTTGTGCTTTGGATGTGCCAAGTCATCCTTTTGTGTACCAAGATCACTGCCTGGGCTCTTCATCCCAGATGACCAGAGTGGCACAATTAACTGCAACAAGTAGAGATTATTGGGCATTATTAACTGCAGATGAGAAAATAATCATAACAAATACCGATGACAATACCTAGTATCTTCCACAGCAGTATAGCTGAAAAATATCTTGCTAAAATGTAAGTAAACTTGGATTTCTCCAGTGGAAAATGAAAGCCCTCATTGGAAAGTGGAAATTCTTTCTTTAAACATTTTTTGCTGAAAATCCAGTTTTCTGTCAAAAACAGAGTTTTAGTGAATTTTTCTAGCCAGTTCTAATTAGCGATGACAGAACTTCCCTTCTTACAAATTCAGGTAGAAACAAAAGAGGAAAAAAACCCAGAAAGGGCAGCAAGGAACACTATACAGAAAAACTGGAAAAAATAATTCTATGTTTTCTGGCCAAATTCACATATAAATGAAATATCATATATGTTTGACTATTTCAAAATTATATTTACTTGTTTGTCATTTCTAAAATTTGTCATGCTTCTGTAATTCAACTTTAAGAACCTTAATTTGGTTAAATTGAAAGCCAAGGGGTAGACAGAGAAACACACCTAAAAGGTAACTAACTTCTTCAACATAGATCTCATTTTGTTAAATTCCATGATTAAAACCTGAATCCTGTTACAAGAGTCTATTTTTTAAAAATTGCATAATTATGGCGTATTTATGGAAGCTGTCTCTAAATAAGAACATTTTCTTAGCTACAGAGTTCATAATGTTTTTCTTTCTTTTTTTTTTTTGTTTTGTTTTGGTTTTTTTTTAACAGCTAGGGTCATTTTAATTAAATTAAAGGGAAGGAGCCACTACTAAATTATATCCTTTAGATTACATGGGATACAAAACCACCCCAAAACACAACTGAGATACCTGTATGAGGAAATGAGCACCGTTTTGAAGAAATGCGTCATTTCTTATTGGTATATTTAAAGTGTCTTGTGTTTTTCCTTCTGGAAACATGAGAATGCTTCTTCTAGACATATTTAGAATGCCATCTTTTGCTCTCTCAGGATCCAGAGCTCCAGCTGGAATATACAGTGCAGTATAAACCAACTGCACATCCCCAACTGTTCCTCTCTCCCTTGCAAAACTCAAGGATAAAAAGCGTCCCGTTGGATTACTTTCAATCTTCTGATTCTCCAAAGGATAAAATTTTATTAGGCCATAAACATCATCACTGTCCTGAATGTAAAACAGAAGCTGCAAAACAGAAAAGAGCATCACTTACTCTGTGCTACAGTTACTCTATACCATAGTTTTCATGCTTTCACGAAAGCACGTCCTGACTGTCACCGTACATTTTTCTCCTTAGTGAATTGGCACTCAGGAAAGAAATCAGATTGACAGCCCCAAAGTATTCTTTGTACACAAGCAGCGCAACACTGACTGTGGCAACTTTCCCACTATGCATCATCCATGTGCCAGAATGAGCTCTGAATAACGGATTTTTTGGTCCAGCAGCCAAAGTGAATAATTTAAAAATGTTTCAGATAGTGAAAAATTTCATTTTATTCACCATGTTCGTTCCAACCATTTTTGAGAAAGACAAAGTAGGGACTTGAGTCACAGAACTGTCAGCAATGCTAGCCACCCTTTATTTAACAGTTCAGAGGTCACAGTCTTAATCACCAACCCCTCCTCTTGAAGCTGTAACTCTGTGTAAGACATTCCAATAATCGTTAAGACAGCAAATAAGCAGGGGAAAATTAACATTCCTGCTTTCTCTTAGCAAGCAGTCACTCAAGACAGCGTTTATGCAATTCTGTGTATCTTGAGAATAATCTAAGCTGAATGCTACCGTATTTAAAAGGTCTGGCTTTGTATCTTATACTAACCCAAATACTTGGATATGGCTCCATATACTAAGATTATATTCAGGATTAATTTGTTTGATTTATATTCAAATGGCCAGCAGGGCGAGGGGGGGATTCTGCCCCTCTGCTCCGCTGTGGTTAGACCCCCCTGCAGTGCTGCCTCCAGCTCTGGGGCCACCAACAGCAGAAGGACACGGAGCTGTTGGAACGGGGCCAGAGGAGGCCCCGGAGATGCTGGGGGGGCTGGAGCCCCTCTGCTGTGAGGACAGGCTGGGAGAGCTGGGGGGGTTCAGTTTGAGAAGAGAAGGCTCCGGGGAGACCTTCCAGCCCCTTCCAGTCCCTCAAGGGGCTCCAGGAAAGCTGGGGAGGGACTCTGGAGCAGGGAGGGGAGCCACGGGACGAGGGGGAACGGTTTTAAACTGAAAAAGGACAGATTTAGATGAGATATCAAGAATAAATTCTTTGCTGTGAGGGTGGTGAGCCCCTGGCCCAGGTTGCCCAGAGAAGCTGTGGCTGCCCCATCCCTGGAGGGGTTCAAGGCCAGGTTGGATGGGGCTTGGAGCAACCTGGGCTGGTGGGAGGTGTCCCTGCCCAGGGCAGGGGGGCTGGAACTAGATGATCTTCAAGGTCCCTTCCAACCCAAAGCATGCTATGATTCTATGATATTCAAGATCAAACCCTCTAGCCAGTTTGGCCAATCAATCAATGTTATCAAAACGGGTAAGGTCCCTACTTGTTAGCTATTATTACCTTCTCCAAAAGAATTCTAAAAGCAAACTTACCTCAGATGGTTCACTGACTTCTGCACCTCCCTGTATTGTATGAGCTAAGAGTTTCAGAAGATAGGGCTCTGCCTCTTCTGGTATATCATCATTAATAATGTTCAGAGGAAGTGTGACCAGCATCTGTCCTTGATCAAAACATATATCCCCGGTCTCTGGAATGAGGTCTGCAGTGACAGGTGAGGGATCACTGCTATTTCGGATTATAACCCAGGTAACAGAAACATTTCCATGTGTTCCACCATTTCTTACAATTGTGATCCCTTCAAACCTGCAGTTTGGAATGAAAACAAAAACCCACGATATAAAATTATAATTAATATTGGCTTGCTTAGGTATTGACTCCCTGAAAGATTTACACTGACTTCAGTGGAATAAATGATATTTGTTATCATTGGAATAAACTAATATTTGAGTGAGGGTTTAAAGTTTGTGAAATCGTAACACATCTAAGACTTTTCTTAGAGGGCTTACTCATGAGCTCTCTGTAATGTCTCTAAAGATATTTGAACTTATTTTGTTTGCAGTGAGAAAAATACTGAGAAGTGAAGATATGGCATGTTTTACCTTTGTCTCAAGAAATGCATGTCAAATTTCTGAAAAATTTTTCTCAACTAACTTTCTACACCATTTTATAAACTGTATCAAAATACAGTTGGCAGGCATGAACATTTCAATAATGATTCTGCATGAACTATTTGCCCCTGTACTGAAATACTAGGTTATTGATATTTATGATATTGGAAATGTCATCTTTCCTGCATCTGACAAGCACACGACTACAACAAAAAGCCTGGGAATCATGACTTACAAAAATTTAGAAAGCAAAGTTTATTTCTTTACCGCGCGTAAGAAAGATAGATAAATACTGCAGTGCTGGGCTCTACATACTGTAAAATATTCCTTCTACATTGTTCACAGTATGATAGCTTGATGCATTGCCTGTTTCTCTGGGGATGAACCATCATCAATAGCTAGCAGTGGACATTTTTACTGAGACTGTCAATATTCTGTATCAGTCCTGCCTATAAAATTTGTACAGAGCTTTGATTTTAATCTCTCTTGTAAAATTAGAAATATTTAATTTATTTTTAAGTTTAAGGCAAGTATTTCATGGGAGACACTCAAAATCTTTATTTTTTTTTTTTAACCAGAGACTGATTTTATATATAGTAAATACCAAAAATTTACCAGGGAAGGAAGACAAAAAACTGTTTCCCACTTGTATGAACTGATGTGTGGCAGCATCATGACTTCATTGATCCTGCCTTTAGATTAAGGGTTTTTCAGTATTCTGATAATGTGATTAAATATTTACAGTTTTTACATACAGCTCATAAATATTAAAATAGTTCCTGTATAATTAGCCATTCCCACTTCCTTGAAATCTTTGCAGATTATAGTTGATAATAATAACACCACACTAAGTGATTTCTACATTATATTTTCAGTAGTGATTTTACAATTACTTTCAATGAAATCCTAAAGATGCTTAACAACGCCAAACAAACCCCTTAAACTGACTAGATGCTAGATTTGAAGATTTGTAGTACCTTGAAATTTGGTCTTCATCAATGATAACAGTCTGAGCAAACAGGATACTGTTGATTGATAGTACTCCATAGGGTTTATCATTCGGTTGGATGGTGACATGAACAACAGATGGATGAACCAAAACAGCATCTCCCTGCAAAGTGTCCTTAAGCAGCATAATCTGAAAGGTCTCAGCGATTTCTGGTATGGCATCATCAAGGATCTTAAATTTCATATACGTTTCATGAACTAGAGGTGGGAAAACAATAGTTGTATTTGGCTGTAGATCAAGGAAGTCTACATGAAGCTGTGCATGTGCTGTTGAATTCCCAGTTATGATGGCGTAACTGACAGAGACTTCATGTTCATCAGGTCCAATTAATTTTCCACTGGCATCCTTACCACGAACCACTTGAATTGTGACCACATCAACTTCCTCGGGCACCATATAAGCACTCTGAACAAAACGCACAGGACTGTCATTTTTCTTAATATTAATCTGAACAGAATTTTTTGTGTTGTTGATTTCAGCCCCTCCCTCCACGCTCCGCAGATGAACAACAAACAATTCATCATTTTCAGGTATCTGGAAAAATAACATTAGCAACCAGGTGTAAGTCACATTTCAAATACATGCAGAACACTCTTACTGACAAATAAGTTTTATCTATTTCGCAGAAAAGGGAAATAATACAGAGTTCACAGCACATTTCATATTAAAACAAACAGGAGAGAACTCTTGCTTTTAACTTTGGCTGAAAATCCCTTCTCAAAATTGAATGTTTCCGTCTTCTAAAACACTCTTCTGTGCTCTGGCAATATGAAAAAGGGTGGAAAGCCAAACAAAAGCAAAACAAAAACTATGCAAGAATCAGAAAAAGCTGGGTCTTTCCAACTTGAGACTATGAGAAGATCCAAACTCTACTTTTGGAAGCCATCTCTATTTGTAAACAAATGTTTCTCCCAGTTATTTAGATTTACACCTTGATTTTCCGATGTTGATACTGATTAACCTCTACGCACACCTGAGATAATACAGGAACAACGAATGGACACAACCTACCTCGGCCCATCTGTTCCTATACACCTGGAAAAGGAACACTTCCTACGTTCAGATACACCCACATGCCCTGGAAAAACTTCCGTCACTGATCTGAAAATGTTTTCTGGTGCTTAGCAATTAATAAAGGCTTTGGCACTTATACAAGATGGCTGTTTAAAGCTACATTTTACTTTTAGGTATTTCTTCTCTAATAACTGATGCAGCAGACAATAAAGAATGGCTTATAGACAGCAAATTACAGAACTTAAGGATGAGAGTTTTGCTTTAGATTGACACATTTTATTCCCCAAATCTTGATCTGCTAAACCTATTTAACTGAAAAATAAGACCATTTTCTTAATACATAGAGGTAAAAAAGTAAAACTTTAAGAATTATTTATGATCTTTGCATCTCATCCTTGCTGTGGACTCTGGGAAACTAGTATTATTTGCTTCTGAGAGGAATTCCAGGACAAAATTACTTATTTTTTGCTAATGGCAATACTCAGTTATAAAGTTGACAAATCCTTTTCATGGACTTTTATTTACTGAATTAAAAAAGTTCTGAAAACCCTGCTGTCCAATATTTCTTCTCTCTCACACTCATTTGTTAATTGGCCACCCTCAGATCCTTTTCTAGGGCTAAGACATTGGGAATGCAACTGCCTTTATAGCAGATTCTCTCCCTTGTTTGGTTCGTAGCACTTAAACTTGCATAATGTTGTTGACTGATAGAGGGGTTTTTGTCAACATGAGATCTGGAAGTTCTCAGTCACCCCTCTCCTATACTGAGATACGACACAGTTATTTTACCTTGTTAGAATAGATGCTAATTTACATTTCATTCAGTTCGCTAAATAATATACGATCTTGCAACATAGAAATATACATTTAAGAGTCAAAATTTCTTGTGGTAGTTTACATCTTAGTATCTCATAAAAATGGGACATTCTGGAGTTCTTAATAGCATCATGATTGACCAATAAGAAAACCAACAGTCAAACTTCAAAGACAACAGTATAAAGGATTTCCAGTGCTGCCTTGCCTCTTTTCATTTTCTCTTAACAAAGTTTCCATTATTCCTCACTAAAAAAGGAAATGTATACAATAAAAGTACTATGAATGTAGTGCTGTGGAGATCAGATCTGCAGTCCCCTAATTTTTGTAGGAAAAGTGCCACATAATTCAGAAAAATACTTGTTTCATTGTTTTTCCTAACTTCAGATCTTGAAAGCTCAAACTAAGTTCTGAGACTAACATTGGATTCTCGTGAATCCCATTATCATCATCAGTAAAGGTTTTTTACGCAAACTTAATCTTTCACGTATGCCTATGAAAGTCTTCCGTGCAGTGGACCAGCCACACCTTTACAGATCAAACTTTGAGAAACAGAACTTTGAGTGCATTTCTCAGAGAGGAAAAAAAACCATCACATCCTCCCAAAAAGCCTAAAGATTTCTTTCTATGTTTAAGTCACAGAAATATTACATCTAATCTGAAGGACATGTTTCAATACATCAGTCTGGTACAGTTCATACTCTTCACAAGATTGACCATTTCTTTTAGGAATCTTTTCTATTTTAGAAGTAATTTTTAATTTTTTTTTTCTACCGTGAAACATATCTATATAAAAACTTTTTTTTTTCAATCTATCTTTTCTCTGTGAATATACGATGTATTATATTCTTTCTTTAGTGGCAAACATAACATGTCTGCTCTTCGCATGAATGAGAGCCAATCAAGTTAACAAAGAATAAACTAGATTCTTATGCATTGTTAACTGAAGGCAGAGGAGCTGCACAGGCATCACTGAGGATGTAATCAAAAAGGCAACATGTAAGCAATGTCATGATTGGGTTCCTTTTGCCTAAACAATTAATAAAGGCAAAAAGGAGAGCCTGAGTTCATTACACAAACACAACCTGAATTTGCAAGGCAGACAATTAGGGAAAAGCAGGGCAAATTTAAAAAGAAATACAGAAAATTTAAATATAGAAAGGACAGTCTAATAGATAAACCTAGATCTAGTTCAAGAACATCATCATTGACCATATGATACAGACCTCAGAATTCCACCTAAAAAAAAAATATAACGCTTTTCTGATAATTTGTACATTTACTGCAGTAGCACCTAACAGGTCTAGTCAGAGCAGCCAGGATATGTTCATAAACTAACAATATTCACTGAGAAATATTTAGAAGGAGTAAAAAATAAGAGCTCATAGAGACAAATTTAACATCACTTTATTAAGTAGAAGCACTTTTAACCTAATTTAAATCAAGCATTTTTGTGACTTACTACTCTAAGTTTCTGCAGAACAGCAGCTAACCTTCTACATACCCAAACCAAAAATGAAGTCAGCTGCTTCTTACCTGATCATCAAGCACTGTTAAATTATAAATCAGCATTGATCTCCCAGGGGTAAATGTAATATTTCCCCTAGCTGGACATAAGTCTTCTTCAGCTGGGTTTGGTCCATCTTCTATCTGCAAAGAATTGATTGTTACGATAAGAAATATATAAAACAGGAATACAAACCTAGTACAAGTATAATAATCAGTATACGGTGTGTGACATGCATAACAAATGACACTCTGTTCAGTCATCTCCTGCACATAGGTGCATACATTCAGTTGTGAAAATCTTCTCTTCTTTGTCAGATGGAGTAAGTCAGAGTAACCACTCTGAAGAAGTTACATTTTGCCAGAAAAAGAGGAAAAAAATTACTTCCATATAGGCCTATAAGGACTCTTTGGTGTCTAGTGATGCCTAATTGACTTTTCCACATTACAGAAAGGATATTCATTCTAATTTAATTTAAATCACTAGTATTTCATAATAAATTCCAAGAAAATATAATAGCAGTTACTGGCTTTGTACTCAACTTGTGAGATTAAGGATATTACATTTAGTTGTGAAACCTAAAAGACTAGGAAGCCACTTAGAGGCAATATGGGGTTTGGTTTTTTTAGAAAATCTTGTAAATTTTTTTCCACGTATGTATATAAAGTACACTGTGACATGGCCCTGATTAACTGTGCAGATAACAACATTTATTGGACCTTAAAACAAATAGATCTACAATAAATTACACAGAGAATCTCATTCTGCACTTTAACTATACATGCCATATTTAGCATGCAATAAAATCCAGTACAAATCTTTTCAGATGTTCACGGGTCTAGATTATACCCTTGATGATGCATAAGACCAGACAAATGACAAAGAAATATCCATACAAAAGAATTTCTATATGATTTTAAAGTATATAATAGAATTGGAGCTAGATAAGAAAAAAAAAAAACAACAAACAATAAAAGCAATACCTGTATCACATTCAAATCAAGTACATATGTAACAGCCTACATAATCAACGAGTGTTTCTGGGGATTCAAATTGCAGTCTTACAGACACAGAATTTCACTAAATACTGAGCTCTCATACTTGCATGTTCAAAGTTGGCATAAGCATTACAGATGTTTATTTGTAAAATACAGATAAAATCTGAAGAAATACTAAATAAGACATTTCCTACACACTTAATACACATTGTTTTCTAATAATACCAACTAATCCTGCCTCAAATATCTTCCTAAATGACAGAGAATACTCAGTTTTCTGTAATATCCCTTAATTTTTCCTCAAATTAAACAGCCAGATAATTACACTATTTTCCATTTGACAGGTAACATCTTTCCATTGTATGAAGCAGATTTAACAAATGTAGACATAGGTATTTTTCCCCTTTTTCCCTTTTATAAACAGTTATGGCGTCGCAGTTTCATCCAACAGACTAAGTTACAAAGTCCTTTTGATAAACTCACCTCAAAAGTTACGATGACCGTCCCGTAGGTTCCCCTCTCCCTAATTAGAGTGAGAGGCACAAATTCATTTCTGCCCCTGGGCTCATTCACCGTGATTAAGGCAGACTAATGAGGAAGGAAAGGGACAGGCAATCAGGCACAGATCAAATATCACAGCAGAAGGAAGAAACTGTTACCATAGAAATACCAAACTCCCACAGACAAGTTAATCCAATCTGCAAACCGGTCCACTGATGGCATACACTTCCTAGCAACCAATTAGTTCAGCTAATAAAAAGCTTGAAGGATTTCAGATAAAAAAATTATCATAAGTTATGCAATCGGTGGGGGGAGTGTTTTGTAAATTAATGTAGTCAATATACACAAAGCATTGGCATATTGGTACTGGTATTTATAGGGGCTCTTAACCCTTTTAAAAATAGGTTTTCTCCATTAAAAAGTCATTTGTTAGATAGCTAGTTGTAAATGGACTCTGTCTATCAAACTGTTGCAGGTGAAAGAATTCAAAGAATTACACTAATTCAGGGGCCAGCATGGCTTAGTACGGTGGTGCTAAAAATTTCTCATGTTCTTGTGCTTTATCAGGGAAGTCCTCTACAAAAATTATATTGCCATAATGCTGGCGATAAGCTATAGCTTCTCTTTCAACTAACACAACCTCTGTTTCACTGCAAATATCCTCCACACCACTAGAGCCACACCAGTGTCCTATCGCAGAGGGTGTTATACGATGCATGTATCATGATAGTGTTCTCTCAGCTTGAGAGTTAACAACAAAATTGCTCACTAAAGATGGGAAAAAGTGAATATTCTCAAGGTTTCCAAATCACATCTTTAACTCCTCACTTCTTCCATACTATATTAACATCTTGATTTACAGATGAGGGGCAGCAAGACTGAACAACTTCTTAGAAATTTTGTAATTAAGATGAGCAGCATGGATATTCAAGTGTGAGGGTCTCAGGTTACGTCTCAACACCTAAAAGCATACAGAAGTATTAAAGCTGTATATATGTATGAACAACATACTTATGTATGAATTACCTCGAGAGATGTTTTCAAAGATGTAACTCAGCATTAGCTTTCAAGGGATTCAGTTGAACAACTAACCAGCATCTTTGAAAATTTCACCTTTATGCTTTCTAAAATTTTCACATATACCATATAAAAAGCCATACCATGTTAAAAGAAATTATTCCAAAAGCATTGTCATTTGATAAGATTGTTACAGTGACAGATTTGGGTGAGCCAAGCTTTATCCTTGTAGATGGTTTCTAAAATTAACAAAACAAAATAAGATATTAAATACTGTGATGGGCAATAAACACACATTTTGATTTTACCACCTTTTAAGAGTAAATATTAGCCTATGACAAATTGTATGTCTTTTTATTATATACTGCAATGGAAATGACTTAAAGCAACAGAATGCAAAAAAATAATTCTTAATTACTGAGGAAATACCCTCTATACAGTCAACAACAAAGTGCTTGAAAGAAACTTTGTAAACGATTAATCATAGTTTGGCAATCTATTAATGACACCACAGCAAGAGGGAACTAGGTATGAAGCATTTAGCACCGCCAGGAACTATAAAGTTGTTCTTTTTTTTCCGAACACTGAAACTTTGAAGCTACTGCACTGAGATACCAGCTGAAGGAAAAAAAATCTTGAGAGTGTTGTAAAAATGAGCTACTACATTTACAAATCAAAGGAAGAAGGAAAGGAAAATATGAATTTTTATATTCACAGCAAACGCCCCCTGAGTTGTGTAATAACTGGCAATAAAACATAAACTTTATCTTCACTGAACTGACATCAAACTTAGTCATGAACTGTTACCTAAAAAAACAAGTGAATGTGAACTCCTCTCTTGTAGCATGACTTCTGTGAGGCAGAACAATATGAACAGACTTACTGGTAAGTATTTAAAAAATTGTTTGTTTTCAGGTAAGTCTCGTTTACCCTCTGCTTCCGGAGGACTGGAAGTCATTCTCTTTCTTTTGCTACTTCCACCCTCTCTTCCAGCTATGGTCTATACGGGAAAACAGGAAAGGCTGAGAGTCTCTTCACAATCTAACTCTTCTGGGCTCTAGCAGACCTTCAAATGTCCGCAGCTGAATGCAGTGCCCTCTGAAGGTTCAAAACTATGTCTATAGTGCACAGCAACATTACATAGGGACACCCACAGGAACGGCAAAACCTTCTAAAGAGCAGTAAGCACCGTCATAGAATCATATCATAGAATCATAGAATGGTTTGGGTTGGAAGGGACCTTAAAGATCATCTAATTCCAACCTGGCTAGTTCCATCCTGGCTAGCCTCCAAATTTCAGTTCCTACCTGTTAGGATTCAGACTCACAAGCGGTACGACTACATTGAAATCTATGGAATACCATTCATTTATGTCACGTCACCCACTGCTTTCTGGGGAACAGATAAACTGAACAACTGGGACTTACTGGTAGTGTCAAGTAAAATGTGAATGTCTCATCAGCCTCTGGAAGATCGTCATCACAGACAGATATATACACTGTTCGGTTTGTTTCTGTATCTGGTATAAATGCAGCTGCATATGTGTCAAAAAAGTCTCCTGTGTCTTCTCCATCAATCTGCAATAAATACACAATTGAATGCCACCTCCTTCTTCCTCCACCGTCTTCTATAATATTATTCTGGAGTCATTTAACAGACTTCAGACACTCTTCTTTGCACATAATTCTTCCCACATTTCCCGTGCTGTCACACAGTTAATTTCTGGACAGAAGGTATAGATAATAGCCCCTTGTAGCCATGCTGAGTAACCAGGAAACATAAAAAAAAAACCCAAACAAAACAAACACGACACTTTACTCAGAACCATTTATGACTTCCTTCCTTGCAACTGGGTATCTTTTGCATAATGCACCATATTACCAGTTTTTTAATGGAAAAGCTATTCCTAGCACGCATCTGTGCTCATAATACCCTACCTGAATTAAACTTACCTAAAGAGCTCACTGCCCTCCGCCTTCCTGTCTCACTCTCGGGACTAGAAGGAGCCAAGGTGTTTAACCTAGATTAACATTTTAATTGCCAAAATTGGCAAGAGGAGTTCTTCTATAATGAACAGCCCTGCTTTCGTTTCAGTCAACAAAAGAAAATCCCCCTGACTCTACTGTAAGTAAGGTGGTTAGAGGAGAGATTACAAAGTCCGTAGTATCAAGACTAAGGTTAAGTGTGCATTTGGAAGCTGAGGCTAGATGGAGAGAAGCAACTGAACCAGCACAGCTGCCACACCTGAATCTACCACCCTTATAGCCACTGAACGTTTGAATGAACCTCATGAAAAAGGCTATTCTTCATTTGAGAAGAGTGAAATTAGAAGTTTAATGAAGAGGAAACAAAGTGTGGAAGGTATTTTTGTGGCTGTCATCTATCATTGGACATACTGGTAACTCCTTCTTATGTATCTGAGCCAACACTAGACTTTCCAAAAAGCTCGTACAAAACCAGGCTATAAACATCTTCCTAAAACAGTGCTCAAAATATTCACGTTAGAAACAAAATTTTCAATTGTAAGTCCTTAATAAGGAAACTAAGTTACTCTGCTTGTTACACCAGTAAAGAGTACAAGTTTCCAATTACGTTTTCTCAAGGTTTTCTCCTCAGACATTAATAAAGTGTGAAATCCCTACAGATCAAGTTCTATTCCTTGTAATTTCAAAGACATATATTTTTCATATTTAGTTACAGGAGACAGGAGATAGTTTCTTTTGCCTACAGACCGCAGAAATTCGTAAGCAGTACGTCTGATACACTGCTGTGTTCTCATGTGGTACTCATGCCACGTAGCATCTTACTCCAACCACATATGGTACAGCACACTCTAAGGGATTTAAACTTTTAAAGAGATACAATTGAGATCATAGCTAATAACACCTAAGAAATAAAGGAAATAATGTAAAAATACTCACTCTGATCTTCCAATGAATTGAACAACGTAATTTTTTAAATTCATATGGAAATCTGTCTCAAATAGTGGAGCAGCTATTAAATTGCAGGTTCTAAAGTGATGTGGAAAGGAAAAATTGCTATGTATCCGCATTTTCAGAACGAACTCACAGGCACAATCAAAATCAAACAAGTGTATCAGTTTGGACTTCTACCAGAGCAGTAGGACCTGTCTCCTTGAGGAGACGTTTATACCATTATTTTGAAACCATTGATGCAGCCAGCAGGAATTTATGCAGTTGCAGAAATTGGGGTTTGCTTCTGCAAAGTGAAGCATTGTCCCAGCAAAATATCACCGTCCCTTTCACTGGCTTGATAAAAACATAGGCAAAATTCAAAACTTCAGAAAGATATTAATATTTACTGAGAATGTAACTGGCATAATTTCTTACCGACACAATTGCTGTGATGTTAGCAGGCTTCCCTGTCCTCTCAATTACAAGACGTATAACAGTTGTACTTGTTTCATTAACTACAAATTCTGTTTGACCACTGAACTTCACTTCTGTTTCTCCAGATGTGAAATGAATGAGCAATGCTAAAAGCAAATAAACTAATAAAGAAGCAGAGGGCATCCCTATAGAAAAAGAAAAGAATAATTAAAAATGAATTGTGAATCTAAAATATATAAGACAACCTTACCAATCCAGTCAACCCTTTTCAACCCTTGAAAATACTGTGATTATCTTGTGAGCTTCAGAAATGAGACAAAAACATGCACAGGTCTCAGCTATAATCAAGTCAGATAATGTAATTATCATCTACATCTAACTCTATTTTCATAATTTTCACCTAGTGATTTTCTAGACGGTATTTACCAACCTTTTTCAAGTGGAGGAATAAATAACTTCTTTCAAGAAAAAACAATTACATTTCCACACAATTATCATTTCCAACCAACAAAAAAAAAAAAATGTTGACAGTTCTATTTCCACTTTCTTTGCTCTCTTGATTCTCTTTAGAAATAAACATGAATTGGCAAAGAGGGTGAAGGGTTGGATCTCTGCGGTCATCTCATAGACCATCTTCTGACATCTTATGGACCATGAAATGTTCTTAAACATTTGCATATTTCCTTGAGATTCTTTTCACTGCTTCTCTTATCCCATGACTCCTTCACGTTTTCTTGTCACGGAGAATCACTATGGCACATTTTAATGCCATTGTAACCTTTGAACAGCCAGACCTTTATTTTTATTTGTTTCTGCACAATGCCTAGTTCTCTTTTCTGCCAGGATAAGACAACTTGAAACTAAGGTGGTTTATTTCTCTTACATCAGAGCCCAGTTACGCAATGTAAAATAGAAGTTTAAGTTCCAGTGAAGTCATCAGGTGTTGGTACTGATAAAGACACATTTTTAAGAGGCTCTGGCACAACAAATTGAAAACAGCTGCCATGTTATGCAGAGCCTTACATTGTACAGTGCTGACCAGAACTGAAAACTTGGATGCTGGACGGAGCAGATTTCTGTCACAAGGATCTGAGCAATTTTTGAACTAACCAAGAGAACAAAGCTTTGGACTAAACACCAAAAAGCATTACACTGTGGATCCTTAATGGAATTAGTTCTTTTGGCAAGTTTTTTTTAATCCGCAATCACTATTTTATAATGTTACTTTTTAAATTTCTGTACAAAAGTTACAAACAATATTTGTGTAATTACACATAGAAATAAAATGCTTCCAAGTCTATGCTTTATCAGACAAATCTGGTCAATGATGGTTGCATGAACTGTGCAGAAAATATTATATTCATATTTGCATATCAATAATATTTAAGCTCAGCCACGTTTGCAAAGCACTTGTTTCCATTATTTATGAGTGACAGTAAATGAATACTCAGGCAGAAAAGGTCACTGAAACAGAAAATGTCATGCATATGTATACTGAAACGTATTTTTGTGAAGTGTGTGTCAAATTTGTAATCAGAATACATTTGAGGTCCAGCACAAATTCTGCCTGTTTTATGTACGCAGTCAGGTAGCTTTAATCTTGTGCTGAACAGAGAATACGACAGCCTTTAGACCACTAAAATTAACACAGCTTCAGAAAGACTTCAAGACTTTGATTCTTCTAACAATAAATTCTGTCTGGGCAAGGGTCAGTTTCACATTGTGAGGAGTTGAAATAAACTGCTTTCAGGCAAGTTAAAGAACAAGAATTATCTACAGACATGACATATTAAATAACTATAAGTACAGTCAAGAAAACTTATCAGCATCTCTCAGAATTCCTACAAGCAAAGACTGGTGAGATGACAAAATTAGCCAGTTTTAATTACTTATAATAAAAAATTCACCTAGCTCTAACATCACAGAGGGAACAGGCGAGCAATGAAAACTAGTGCAAAAAATCAGGACTAACCATTTTCCCCATGAAAACAGCTATCCATTTTACAACCCATTTGAACAGTGTTTTGCTATTTCCAGCAAAAATGTGACACAGTAAAATAATTTTGCTGCCAAACTTCACATTGCTATAAACGTTTATTAGCATGAACACAGTCCTTCAAGATATCCATGGCTCTTGTTGAGAATTCAATGCACAACAAACTTTCAGGAACAATGCTTGATTCCTACATATCTATGTATTTAGTAATTCTAGTGCAGAAAAAGCTTACAGTAGTAAGCAAAGATAAAAATACATATACATAAACCCCCTTGGATTTAAAATTGTCAGCATTTCCAAAACTTGCAAGATATTTTCATTGTTTTTAAGTGGAACTGCTCTGAAAAATAGAAACCTTCAAGCTGGAAAGAGAGCGGTTGTCTAACCTTTGTAAACTCTGAGACGATTACGCTGTCTGCAGATGCAGGCATCATCCATACTAAACTGAGGAATTTGTTGACCTTTTAGCTTCAGCTGTTACCTTGTCATAGACTTCGCAAATATCTTCCCACGGTACATGCTTCTAGTAAATAATACTGAAAACATGATCCTTGAGGGCAAGATTACGAAGTTTAGAATTACTTGAATTCTATTACTTCTACTAGAGAGCATTCTAAAACTATAGGATTACTCCTGTGGAACAAGAGAGGTTTCACAATCATGCCATCAATTATTTAGCTGGTGTGTATTCTTTCTTGTTACATTATTTGTACTAAAATTTACTTTGCACAGCCTGCCAAAAGTAGTTTTTACTCAGTTTATATAAACTCAACTTTGAAAATCATTATTATTTGTAAAAATTGACGTAGTATAGTAAAAATAACATAAAACAAGACTTAGAGAATGCAGAACAAATCTATCCAAATAGCCGAAAAGATACTATAGGTCACAGTATTTATTAAATATGAACTCCCTTTGTACACTAAATTCTTACAGAAATTTGTATGGGAACAAAATTTGTTACTCACTAACTGCATTGCATAAAATTCAGCAGTAGCCTTCGCAAGATTAGGGATTAAAAGAGGACTCTTCCCCACCTCCCTCACCCAGTATACCACTGGTGCGGTTAATTTTTATTTTTTTCCAAATGAAGCTGAAAATCTAGTCCTTGTTCATTGCTAAAATTTAGTAAACTATCCATTTGGTGCATCAAATAACTCCCCTCTGCTTCAGCGAAATATTATTGAGTGATGTTCTCTCAATCCAGGATGTTCAGTCAGGCTTTAAAACAGATTAATGATTCGAAGTAATCTAAATGCTTTTGAAACAACAACAAGCAATGGAATATTATTCATCTTCAGAGTATGTACAAGTTAATGGACCAACTATTCTGTTACCATGTTCTGAGTGAAGTCATTTCAAATAACGATTTGTAGTATCAGTGTTTAAAATAGTTTAAAGCAATGCTTCATACTGAGCCCCGGATTATGTTTGTAAGGGGTTTATAATAAAAGATTCTAACACCAAAACCAAAAGGAAGTACCTCTCAAAAAATTATCTAGACATTTTATTGGTATTAAAGAATCTTAAAAGTCTAAAAATCACATTCTTCAACCATATAATTTTAAAAAAAAAAAGTAAAGAGAATTCTGAGAAAACTCAGAATTCTGAGTCATGATCCCTAACTAATATTTTCTTTTAGTCTGCATTTTATGGCACTTTCTGAAGTGCCCTCATGTTTCCTTTGAAAACACAGAATCCCAGGGTAGAACCCAACAGAGCACATACTGATTCCACGCAGTGATTTCCACAGCAATGTCACAAATTTTGTGAGGAATAGCTTTTCAATCTATTACCCACTTGGAGCTCCCAGGAGACGTAGGCTTATGAAACTGGTGCTTCTCATAACTGATGAGTCACCAGGATTAGCTTGTTTTTTCTTCTCAGTTTCTGGAACAAATTTCAGATGAAGATTTTAAAGTTCGTAAAGAATGAGTGGTCTTTTCTGCAGACTTCTGTAAAGAATGTGAAGCCTTATGCAGATTTTTACACAGGCTTCCGTGCTTAATAAATAAAAACCCTTAAGAATGAAAAGATCTCCTGGCTGTTTCCATTGAAGGGTGAGGGCACCTACAGACTAGCGGCACATGGAGTGATCAAGAAGGGAAATGAAAGGGCTGCAAAAGATTCCAAATCTGAAATGAAATGAGCATAAAATGCCAGATATGGAATGGAGACTGGGAAAAAGAAGCAGAGGGAATGAGGGATTAAGTACCCTGAGCCTCAGACTTGCCACTGCTGCTCAGCAGAAGACAGGTATGGATTCCTGCCACAGAGGCAGCTATGCTGAAGCAGCACCTCTCCCACCCAGCAGCCACAGCCCGAGTACCACCGCTCCTCTTCCCACAGCTCCTCGTAGATGTCTAAAGTAAAGCCCAGTGCACTTTTCACTGCCTGCCCTTGTCTACTCCCCGTGATTACGAATACCCAGCCAAGTAGAACATTCAGAAGCTGGCATGCCTAGCACTTTGCATTGAGTACAGCATTACAGCTATCAATGGTTGCCAGAGAGAAGCCTATTCACAGCAGAGATGTCAGCGCCCAGCAGCATCTTTGGCTGAATACAATGGGAGCGAGATACATGTGCTCTTTCATATGTAAAGAGGAGGTTCTCTGTAGTACACAGGAACAGCACAGAGCAAGACGCTTCACAGGGTCATTGCCCTTGCTGCACCTGTTGCAGAAACATTAAAAACCTGCATATTTTCAGCATTTTTACTTTAGGAATTCTCAGAACCAATGAAATTTGTAACAGTATCGGAGAACAATCTAGGAAAGCAGCAGGAATTATAAAAACTTGGATTTACTAAACTTCTCCTTTCTATGTTGTCATGATCCCAAATTAAGAGAGAAATACTTTATTTCAGACCAAGGTCTTCTTTGCCCCAAAGTTCCCAGATATGCAAAGGAGGACATAACAGTTGTGTCTAGCATTTGGGTAGTGGGTATTACCCCAGTCCACCCTGTTGGTTGCCTGTTCTTTTTTGGTTGGGGCTTTTTTGTTTAGATGTCGGATAAGTAAGTCTCTCACTCTAATAGAGACTGGAAAAGAGAGTGTTCCACGGGTACTATTTCAAAATAGCATCTTGCTATATCCCTTTTTTGCCTTCAATGTGCTTCAGGGTGGATAAAGCCTGAGAATTATAGCAAGTCACAAGTACTGCTTTGTCTGCACCCCTGGACTGCACTCATAGTTGCAGCATTTGGGGCAAGAGTCTGCCTCACCAATTTCCATGCTCGTTATTCAGTGTCACTGGATGCCTGTGCTTCCAGTTCTTCTCTAGGGTTTCTTGTCTCCCGCTTTACCACACACACATTCCAGTTACCTGCTCGTCATCCCCCTTCTAATTACGAACATTGGAAAGTGCTAGCCGAAGCACAAACGCAGACTACTAGGTGCTGAAAATCCCTTGATCAGCTTTCACTGCCCTGAAGTTTTGGGGCTCAGCTGCTTACTTACCTACTGACTACTGCTGCCATGACAGAACGGTACCCCACCGCAACCTCAGGGGCTAAGAAGATTTATCTGCGTTTGAGATTAATGACACTGATACCAGTCAACGATTCTCCTGACCATTTGCTTTCTAACAGTTGCCATATTTAAAAAAAAAAAAAAACTTACTATCTGCCACCGTGTGTATCACTGGTAATGGCCAATTTAATGCAACCTGAACAACACCTCCATATGGAAATTCTTGCTCGTTCAATTATGTTCCCTTGAAAGAGGCACGCACCCGTCAACATAGACATCCTAAGGAAGAAAAGATGCATAAGATGCCTGCCTTTGTATTTATATTTACTAGTCAGAAAGGTAAATCTACTGTCACAGCTGGGAGCCAATACTGCAAGTGGTAAATCTGCAAGCCGAGGCCAAGGCCGATGAGAAATCCAAATCGTCTCATCCTGATATTAGAGGTCACTCAGAGGTAAAAAGAGTAATAAGCCCAGAGTACCCCTGATAAGTGTTCTGGCAGCTTCTTTTCACTTCCTCAGAAGAATCTGAGTGCATCTAAACCATATCCCTAAATTTTAAGTTCTAAAGCATGTAATCATCACCGGAGACCCAAGTTTTATGCCCTAAACCGGGTAATGCTAAAGGCTTTCTGAGGTAGCCGCCTGCTCTGCTGGTTCTCATTCTGAGCGGGGAATAAAGCGCAAAACTCTCAAGCAGTGCTAAGCCCACGACTTCTGTTTGCCAGCAGCAAGCAGAGCGAACACAAGCCTCTTCTACAAACATCTGCAGCTAGCTTTTAATTTGCTGGTCAAATAGAGAACCAGACAATAATTTTGACTAGATGTAAAATCCAGATTATTTTTACCCTGAGTCCAGGGAAACGACTTGGAGTTATTAAGGTTACTTTATATTTAGAACAGAGATCAGAGTATAATGTAAACAAACTTTGGCTGAAATCTGCTAATTAACTATGTCAAGAAACACACCAACAGGAAACTGAATTTGCCCTAATTTGTACCAACAAAACAACATTGATTTCAGCTGTAGAACTTCTAATTTATCTCATGCAATTGATGCGAAGCTATCCATATATAGTTCTAACTATATACTGTAAAAAAACCAAGATGTTATTTTGGAAGAGTTCCACTTAGCATATAGTGTAGGTTTAAGCAAAAGGTAAATCTAGTTTTCAGCTCCACACTGGAAATCCTTTTCCACCTCTATAGTTCTAATGAAAACAGCAGGCATCTTTCACTAATAGAAATTATTTTCCAGGGTTTTCCAGGGCCAAGGTCTAGCTTTTTACACAGGGATTTTGCTCCAAGTTGGCCTGAGGCACTATAAGCACTCATACTCTCTCTCAAACGGTTTCTTGCACAAAAACACCAACTGAAAAACAAAAACCCAAAAAAAACCCAAACAACTCATCCATGAAGATGCTTAGCACTCCCAACTCATGTTTATTGTAGAACTAACAGCACGCCTGAGCCTGCCACAGGATCGGGCTCTTGCACACATGGAACCAGAAATCCATGAGGAAGGTCTGCAGGCTTCAGTGAGGAAAGCCCATTTATTCTACTTCAGTAAAGATCTGAAGTTTCACAATAATTTCCATTTGTATCTCTACTTCGGAGGTTTCTCGCATGTTCTCAACACTTTTACTTCACGTATTTTTAGAACACGTGAGCTGAGGACAAACAACTGTAGCTTCAAATACTTGGTACTTGTCCTGAATGAAGTACTACGGCCTGAATGAACACCAGGAAAAGTAATTACGGGCTTCTGCAGTATAGCGGTTATTTTTCTCATCCTTAAAACCAAAAATGTAACAACCTGCTTTGCAATAGTGCTTCACACATAATAATATTGCAAGAAAAAAAAAATCTGTAAGGTATAGAACAGTAAATTACAGCCCCACGGTGGGGATTAGATGGTGCTATTTCAGGTATACTGACAGAGGAATTCTTGCAAGTTAATACGCATGTATGAGCCAAACAGAATTTTAATGTGTTGCCTAATTATTAGAATAATTGTGTCAGTGAGATTTTTGAGATCATAAAAGTGTATTATTAAACATGAAAATTTGAATCAACTATATATATTAAATTTAAAACATGTATCAAAACAAGCTTCATTTCCACAGTTAAATGTATTCATTTTTTACTAGATTGCAGCAAAGAATGTTGGCTTTATTCCAGATCTGTTTCTGTAGAAGTAAAAATATATTTGTATCATTTCTGAGAAGGTGATTAGCATGGGGCCCTCACTCTAATCTAAACTGTGAAGTAATCTCTTAAATCTGGGCAATCTGTTTTTAAATAAAACACAAGATAAAGTATTTATGTGGTGAAGAAAACTCCCCGAAGCAAAATTTGTTTGGGTTCAAAGACTTCTCACACTACCTTTATCGCGTATTGTGCTTTCCTTGGCTTTCTAAACCTTTTAACCTATGTCACAATTTAATAATCACTATTTAATAATTATAATCATTCCCTTATTAACTGGGTATTTCTTTTCGTTCTTCTAAGGCACCCCGTAGTTCAAGACAAGGAAATCTCTTTGTTGATTAGTTATTTAAGACCAGCAACAATAACTATGCTGGAAAGAAAGGTGCTTTGAGAGGATTACACAGAGCCAGTTCTCAACAGCACCAAGCCGAGAGCAGCAAATTACAAAACCAAGTACTTCATTGCATGTAACCAAATTGGCTGGTTGAAATGCTAATTGCCTTTCAGCAGAGCTAAAGGCAGACAGGGGACCCTGTGCTTCAGAGAATGACATGCATTTTTTACCCCACTTCTGCACCATTGTCTTGCTGAGAATTATTCAAAATCTATTCATAAAGGTAGCTCTTTTCCTAACCTTTAAAAATGTGGGAAATTTCTAAAGCTCTGACCAATACCTCAGATCTGTTGGTCTGCCAAACCCATAACAGATGGCTGAATTAAGGCCATGTTAAATCCTTAATGAAGCAAAGCTTGAAACAATTCAGAGCAGCAACATACTGGACCAGTCCAGGATAAGTGACTGAGGAGAAGGAAGTTTCTTTTGCCACCTGAAAATGAGAATCATAACTGTACTCTAACTAATAAACCTACACTAGATACAAAAAGAGATAACCACGCAAACAACTCTTCGTATATAAAAAGACATTGATATAACATTCTAGAGGAAATTCTGTCTTCAACTTGCTAAAAAATCCACAAACACAAAAGCTGCGATGAACACGGAAAGCATCTTCTCTGTTGTTTAATTTTGCCAGAGAATTTAGCCTGTCAAATAAGCCTGTTTAAGTAAGTACAACTTTATCTTAATAGCAACCTTGGTTTGGACTTAAAAATTATTTCAGTAAAAGGAATTTAAACAAGGGAATATTCATAGCCATTCATAAGCCAATCTATGAAGCAATGTTTTTCATATTTTAAGCATATTTCAGAACCCCCTGTTTCTAAATTCTTTCTGGAACCAGCCACAAGTTCTCATGTATGAAGTATAATCAATCTTGAAAATGTTTATTGACACAAGGTATTTTCCAGTGAGATTCTTCACTCAAAAAGTGACTCAGGCAAGTGAGGCTTTACAGAAATACTATCATTTGTGATTCAATGACCTTTTTCAGAGTAAAAAAAGTTACAGTGGGTCCACCTGGAATAAGATAAATACCCTCTAACATTGATACCTCCTGTCAATCTTACTTTTTTTTCTAGGAAACAGTAAAATAGCTCCTACGTGATAGACATAGTTCTTGAATTTCTGGAACTACGACAAATGCTTACAATAAACAGTAATCATTCTGTAAACTTCAATTTGATGACGGAGATGTTAAACAGCATCTGAGTCTTAATACACATTGACAGAAGTACTCAGATACTATGTATGCTTATTTCTAGAGAGGAAAAGTGTTATATTCACTGTTATATACAACAGCAACTATACCTAAATCGCCCAGTCTTGTAGAGCTGAAACACAAGCACAATTTCTACAAATAAGTAAAACCAATCAGTAGGATTACACGTGTAAAAATAGTTATGTACGTGATTATATCTTTAGGAGGTAAAAGCCTAATACTCCCCGAGCAAAGAATTTCAGCATATTCTTTGCATTTTCGCTCGTCTACCTACATATTTGTATTTCTTAGTGAACTAAATTGACCCAATACCAAGAATACCCTGGATAAGGCTGGCCAAGAAAGAAAAAAAATCAGAGAGCAGTATTATCCAATAATAAAATGAAGATAAATTGCACCAGATACCTATCTCAAATAATAGTGACCCAGACATACAGTTTACTGTTTTGATGCTTCCAAAAAACACCTTAGACTAAAAATCTTCAGATGTAGTTGAGACGAATTTTAATTCTCCGTTTCTTCGAAGTGTGCTGCAAGGAAATACTTTTCCATCGAGTTTTCAATAAAACAATCTAAAATTAAAGTTTTGTTAAGCTTATAGACCATTGCTATGTACTTTAAAAAATACAATAATTAACAATCACCTCATCATTACCATGTTGTAATTCTGAACAACGATGGTAGTTGTGTACTAATATCAAAAGTGATTTGTGAGTCATCAATATTTTTTTCCAAATTGCCATAAATTGTTTGTACCCAATGACTGAGATCCTTACAGACCTCTGTAGTGGTATTCTTCTTTAGTGCTATACGTTAAAGGTACATGCTTTCATAGCTTTTCCAACAGTTCAGTTTCAGTCATCATATTCACATATTAAGTAAAATATGCATGTAAGCATTTGCAGACTTAAGTGCTCTTATTTTTTTTAACTGAATTCCAAAAAAAAAATAAAAAAACCTTGGAAAACAATAAATTTAAATAATAAAATTCCATGTATATTAGAGGTTTTAATAACAGGTTATGTTTTAGAAGTGAATCTGAAAATTTCATTCAAATAAAGCTCACAACAAGTTCCAAGGGAAGTATTGCACTGTAGGTTTGAATGCATAAGGATCAATCTCATTCACCAGTATCAACTCTTTAAAACTCATCCAGTATTATTTTTCAGCCTTAAAAGTGCTGACAGCACAAATAAACTGCCCAGCATTAGTTCTCACAAAAGCAAATATCATTTTTCCCATTGATTTCCATGTGAGCAGGACACAGACCACAATTACAAGCTAATAAGCATGTGCTCCCATTATTGATGTTAATTAGTTCACTCAGATGCAAATTTAGTAAATACCATTGATTTCTTCATATAAAGCTATTAAAACACAAAAGTGTATTAGAAAGCTAGTAAAGCACAGAACTGCACGTTAGAAATCAATAACAACATAAATATTAGTAATAACAGCAAATTAGAAATTAAGAACTGTACACCCTTGCAATACGTTAGCTTTAACATTATCAAATATTCGGTCATTTCAATCTTAAGCCTAACATGCCACCAACTATTTTATTTCCTCAGGAATCTGGTTCTCTTTTCCACATGGAAACACTGAACATTTAGTAGGAGAAAGCTTGTTTTAGGCTTAAGATAGACTGAATATATCACATTCTACCTTCATTTATTAAACCGCCTTCATGGCAGATTCTCAAAACGTTTAGTATTTAGCTGAAAGACTCATTTTGGAAGATGTGTTCAAAGTATTATCAGAAAAAAA
This sequence comes from Dromas ardeola, assembly GCA_013398915.1. Lineage (NCBI taxonomy): Eukaryota > Metazoa > Chordata > Aves > Charadriiformes > Dromadidae > Dromas > Dromas ardeola. Next base: position 653,945 of record VYZM01019770.1, on the reverse strand, counting down.
ACCCACTTTTGGCTTCCATATAATGACTAAGATTTTTGAAAATCACACGTTATTTCACATCTGCACTATAAAGCAATTATAGACTCATTAAAAAACAATGACTGATGTTTGGCAAGCAGTTCCGTATACATTCGATCTTAACTTTATCTGGGCTAGCCAGAGTGAATTATGCAATGTCTTACACAGAATCAGCATATCAAAAGCAAGAAGCACGAGCAAGATTTCCAATTGTAACCACTTAAACGTCAATTTTTACTTATGAACACGTTTAAAACTTTATCAGATGATGATCTGAGAAATTCATTCTCGCTTTTAACTCACTCTCCTTTGCAACACACAATGCATGCACAACTCCTCTGCTTCTTCTCTTTTCACCTCATTTAAACAGTCAAATTAATGTTTTGCGCATTTTTTTGAGTGTTAAAAATTGCCAGCAAGGATGCGTCAGGCTGAGAATAGGGTTTTCCATCGGAAAGACCATTGTCTCCACCTGCCCTGCTCTGCAGAGCAGAAAGAGGAGCTGCTGGAACAACAGAAACCTTAGCAGAGTCTTACTCTCCAGCGGACACGCTCGCTGTCTGCCGCTGGTTAAACCCTGTCCCTGCTGCAACAGGTGCTGCCGGCAGAACCCTCCGTCCAGCTGGACGGTGAACATCTCTGCCGCTGATACAGGACGCTTCCAGAGCAGCTGCCACCTCAAACAGAGAGACAACAAACCTACCTAGACCCAGGGAGATGGACATCCGCCTCTTCTGGACTCAGCCAGCCGCCTGCACGCTCTCTGTCACTCGCGCATTATGCATTCCCCTCTCCTTCTCCTCCTCCCTCCGTGCCGCACAGCGTCCAGCACTCTCCTCCCTCCTCCAACTCCTGCTGCGGGGATAAAAGGGGGTGGGATGGAAGAGGACACAATCTTCTCAAACCCCAGCAATTGCCCCCACGCTGCTGTAGTTGAGATAGAGCCAGCCCCTCCAGCCACTGCCTCGGCAGTTCTTCCACCTAGCGAGGACTGCGCTCTTTTATTACCGCAGGCAGCAAAAAGTGGCAGGTTTTAGCACTGGATTATGACAGATTTTGGATTCAAGTCCTCAGCTGCACCAGGACATGCAGCTCATCTTAATTCACAGCTACTCCGTGCTCGGCAGGGATAAACAACTTCCAATCCTAGACTAAGCATTCTGGACTCAGTAATTTCTCTAACTAACATCTAATTCACATTTTATGGTCGCCACCATTCCAAGCAAATCCTGAGCCACAGCAGACATACAAAGACACAATGGCAGTGCTGGGATCTTGCCAGTGTTGGCCCACAAACTCCCCAATTCTCCCATTTAATGGTAAAAACGTGTCAAAAATGCTACTTATCCAATAAATGTTGAAGCATCTAAGCCACAAAACATAGAAAGTACTGAATTTTGATGGAATCTCAGTTAGTCCCATTTACGGTCTTTACTGTTTTTCCAGAACCTGTGAGATAGCTACCCATCTTAAATAGTGGAAATGCTATTGCAAACGAATGCAGCAGCAGCATTTCATGTAGATGAATCCAGTTAGAAGCACTAACACCCCCACAGTCCCTGCATCTCTCGTACAAATTAAACCATTCTATCGAATTTTAAAAAAGCATCAATCCCAAGTCCAAGGAAATCCAACTCCTGGTACATTCCCTGTCTACAACAGTGCACAACCACATATCAGGTTCTCTGAGCTCACTGGATCCTGTCATTCTTTTCGGTCACAAATCCTCAGACTCTTTCAGTCAAAACAGCACTTCAAAGCAGCTCGAAAAATCATGCCTCTGACACAACTCAGTGCAAAAGCAATGTTACAACCAACAGACTTCTAATGTGAAACTTGATAGATGCATTTTTTAAAATCCCATATTGCTTGTTAGCATTGAATACTCAGAATCTATTGTAAATGCCTGTTGTAATACATATTAGCATCTGAGTATTTAGAAGCAAACCCAAATGTAACTCTAGCCTAATTTCAGATAGTAATAGACTTGGCTTTATTTCACAAACAGAACATTTACAGAAAGGGAGGAGGGAAACGTTAAGCACAAAATAGGATTCTGCCCGGAATGAACGCAGAATGATTTTTACAACCTTTGATGTAGTTTACTGAAAAGTCATGCATTTCAAATGAGCTTCCTTTGCTTTGTTTTTAATTTATCTGGAGCACATGGAAAAAGCAATCACAGTGATAGAAATCACAGAGAGAGGAAGCACTTGTTCTGCTAAGGCTAATATAATCTTTGCATATAGAAGGAAGGAATACAGCACAGAAATATTAGGGACAAAAAAATGACAGGACCTAGAAGACTCTGTGCCTTCTGATGGCATCAGCCTGGTCACTACATCAATACTGTGATGAGTTATGGTGTTCACAAACTAGGAATAACGGAAACAAAGCGGAAAGGGTGAAGAAGATTCTACAGAATGATAGAAGGTTTGAAAAATTACTTAGTAAAAGACTAAAAGACCTCCAGAAGTATTTTGCTTATAGAAGTAAAAGCGACGCTTCGAAGTAGAAAACATTCTACCTAACAACAGCCATCCAGTCTAACCTAGTCACATAGCAGGATGGGACGGACTACCTCTAAGAGGTGCCTCTCTCTCTCCTCTGACTAAATGGGGAGTCCAAACAACTATCTTAGACTACCACCTAACTTTTGGATAATGACATTAGGTTAGTGTTAGGTGAGCTGAATCTCTGGATTTGCTCTGTATACAGCTACAGAGAAAAAGAATGTTGCTAAATAAAAATCTGCAATATAACAGATAAAGGCACAGATGATCCAACATGCAGACACAAAAGTAGACATTAATAATCAGAATAAACTCCAGTTCTAACGCCAGAATAAGCCTCCAGAGTGAAGGAAACAATCCACTAAAATGACTCACCAAAAATTATAATAAAATATCTTTTAAAAAAAAAACAAAACACAAGTGTACTCTTTTATTCTAAAAAGCTATGCTGTGCAACAAAAAAGAAATTCAAGTAGATGTGTATGATCATCTGTGTTATACATCTGACCACTTTTTGCAGTAGTCCACCTGGGTTTCTTTATTAATATATTTTTTGATCAATACTTTATTATGCATTATTCCCATGCACCAGCTCCAGTTTTTCTGTACTAAAAAGAGAGCAAGAATCAGGCCTTCAAAGGCCCATACTATTAGCTGCCAAATTTTGCATTAGACAGAACTTAATGTATGAGCACAAGAGAGAAGAAGTATGTTTTTCAATACCGTATCGCTATTATTTTGCTATCTCAGCCTCACAATCTAGATCCCATATTCTTTTTTCTCTCTGGATCAACAGGTGGAAAGGACACTTGAGGTATAAGGTTCTTTTCATCTTTTATTCTATAATGTTGTCATTCTGTGATTCTGTTGTTTCATCTTATATAAATTACTTCACGTTGTCTTTTTGTCATCCAGTTTCTGTGGGAAGTTGAGCTCCCAACAACAGCTATCAAGCTGCTCAGTATCAGAGGGGCTGCCTTAATAGTCATCAGTTCTCAACTACAGCACAGCTGAGCACGTTAAAGGTTGCTAATTACTGAGCTGGAAAACAAAGCAAAAGTGAGGACTCAGGCTCAGGCTCAGTAATTCACATGGTGACTGTCATGGTGCCTTTCAACAAAACTGCATCCAGATCCAAAATGACTGTAGTGTTTGTCGCTCTCTCCCACCCAACACACAGCGATCCATGTTTTCTCTCAATTCCGGAGGACTTCCCAGTTACTTTTATTCATTCTCATCATACGACTCCAGAAACCTGTGCTTCTCCTTTGTCAGAGGGGAGGATGAGGCAGAGCTCCCATGGGATTTGGTCAGTGGTGATCCTCAACCAGCGGGAAGGTTGTTGGTGATTGACACGGGGTGCTCTGCACACACTTTTAACAGCTCAGCATGCTGCCCACACAGCGCACTCACCCCTTACAAATGTCAGGGATAAACCATCAGACCTGGTATTGGACCTACAAAAGATCTGGCATTGCACAGAACTATGCCTCCAGGTCAGCCTTAAAGTCTCTTTTCAATAAAAGCAGTAAATAAGGTGTACTAAGTACACCCCTCAATTCTTTGTTTGTTTGGATTTCCTTTGTTTTGAATTCATTAAAACGCTGCAAGTTAAAAATGGCTCTGCTGCGAGTAAACCAATATTGAAAGCGGCAGCAATAGAATCAATGGACTCCAGTTTGTTTGTTTGTTTTGAAATCTTGCCTTTTCCCTTTGTTGGCATCATCTGAAAGGAAAGACCAGAGAAGAGGGAGTCAGAAGAAGAAACAAATCCCTGAGAAGGAAAGCAGGACTTAAAGGAGCAAGAAGAAAAAAATCCAAACAACGGGCTTCAGAAGGGAGTATTTTCTCTTCTTGTTTACATTTTCGTTTCTACTAAGGAAGGTTTTTGTGTTGTATGAAGGCCATTTGGTTTTGAATCACAGGTACCGCAACCTTAATCTACTAATATTAGAAAGCAAAAATAAATGCTGATAATAATTTTTTCTGAACATCCATAAATGCCACTAAAATTGAGATTTGTTTTCACCTGTGGCATCCAAGCTTCAAAAGTCTGGGCTAAGCACTTAATTGGATGCAAGTGGCAAACGAAGAGAATTTTGAAATTTCGGTCTTGCACAATTTTCCACATTGCTCATCTATCACCTTTTCTGGTACTTCAGCTGAAGCAGATGGAACTACTCAGAATGAGGAACATTAAGCATATGCATAGCTCTCTTTCATAAATCAATCCTTAATTAAAATACACCAGACACAAGTTAACTTTACTTCTTTCCTGTTTGTTAATGAATCACTTCCAGTATGATGCAACACTTCAAAAATACACATCCATCAAACTCTGTTCTGATCAGTTCTAGTGTACAGGCAGAATACTGAGGCTGATCTTGCTCCTCTCTTCACAGAATAATCAGCAAGATACAGATGATTTTCTTGCAAGAAATTCACTTGGTTTTGGTGGATCTTTTTTTTTTTTTTTTTTTTTTTTTTTTTTTTTAAAAAGTGGATTGCCTTTGAACAATGGTCCGTGGTGGTGAGCATTTCTGAAAGACAGACCATTTTTAGGAACATTATAGACCACCACAAGCACTTATATTCTTCCTTGTGGGGCTGTGGTTGCTTGGCTGATGTCTAGGATGCATTCCCCGTGTTCTTTGTTACTACTGCTTCTCAATGTGATTCACACTGGGGAGCAGATCTAACTGGCAGTGTTGAAAGAAAAGCAGCCAGAACTACAGGACGTGACTCTGGCCTTCAGGGCACTATGCTAAAAGTCACGAATAACTGACCAAGACTCACAGAAAAAAGGTGTCTTCACCTCAGAGACTGACTACCCTTTATTACCTGGCTTCTGATCACCATCGACAGCAGCTGATGATGAAGCTTGTGTTGTCTGTTCTTCAAAATGTGAAATGAGGTTTCTGATCACTTTCCTGTTGCCATCTAGCTGCACTCTCTGGAGACTTCTATGCAGCCACCCCACACTGAAGAAATGTGCAACCACTGCCAGCTATCACCTGATGCCTCTTCAGTAGTACCAGGCCTCTCTCTCTCCTGAAATGCTCCACATCCTTCTTCATGGACTTGGGAATGCTTTAATACTAAAATCTTGATTTTACTGCAGAGTTTCCTGATGAATAAACAAACACATACAAGAAAGAGCACAAAGCAGACAAATACAAACAGTACTAAGTATCTGAGAAAACTGACAAAATTTGAGTATTACGCTTCTGACCCAGCGGTTTATGCCAAACTGGTTGATGTGCAGGTGGATGTAGATAAATTCAGGTTTTGATCCTCTGTTTTTCATAGATGTCCAGGATTTAAGAAACTGAAAAACAAGACCTTCCAAGCACATTGTGCTCTTTTTTGGATGGACAAACATTAATTTGTTTATGCTTCCTGTGATCAGCTTGGCAAAGGTTAACTTCTTTATAGTACAGCTCCTTACTTGTATACTGATAACGCATACTGATGTTAATATTTAAAAAGAGCTTTTAACTGAAAAAAACTAAGTACTCCTATTACCAGGAACAAAGTGCATGTTTCCTGGCATCTACTCATGGAAAGGTGCTTTATTTTAACACACATCACAGCAGAAATGCTATTCACATAATCATAACCTTTTTGTTACTGAACATATTTGAAAAGACTTTCACAAAAAATGAGATGACTTTTAGAAAACAATTTAAATATGTTCAAGTGTAAAAAACTGAAAAAATTAATGAGAAAATAACTTCTTTGTTTCAATTTACTGCATGGCTGATTTGGTTATCAAGCTCCAGCATGCAACTTTTACACAATTTCTGTCATTCTGTGCCATTATAATGACATAAAAAGAATGACATCTCTGAAGAGATGGTTTGGTCTTACAACGTTCAGTGGCTCCTTTCAAACCACAGTGGATGCTCACTGGCTTGTAGGTCACATGGAGAAACAGCAAGATGAGGACTCGGCAAGAATCGTCTGCCTGCTCCTCTTGCGCAGTTATTGTTGCTAAATAAAGTTGCAGTCTTGTTTCTTCCACTCAAGTGTGTCCAGCTCTTCATTTGAGGCATGTCACTGACAATGCAGATAGTATGCAGCAAATCAGAAGCTTTCTCATAACACATCCACCAAAACACACAACTTCAGAGCATGTCAAGCACTAGACTGTAAATCCAAAAAGCATGCCCACCAAAAGTGCATTTTCCTGAAGGCAAAACATAATAAGAATATTAAAAACTCTCCATAATCCCTTGCATCTAGATTGCTCTTAATTTCAAAGTCCTCAAGAAGTATTTCAGACTAGTAAAGATAAAAGCAAAAGGTTCCAGCTGCTGCGTACAACTTACTTGCTTTCCCAATTCACAGATAGGTATTTTGTTTGCTTCCTTTCAAATGAGGAAAAAACCTACTTGGAAACACAAATAACTTGTGTATTTCAATTTAAGAGTTGACTCTTCTCTTTTCTGAAATCCTTTAAGTGAAAGATTGAAACATTTACTCATTTGTTGCTTAGTGTTCCCCCTTGAGATCAAAGAGGTATTACTTGAGTAAATGTGAAATTAAGCACCCACAGGAAGCCGTAGGGCCAGAACTTTTGTCTCAGAAGTAACTATCCTTCATATTTATGAATTTATTTTCCTGGCTGTGGGGAACCCTGGCATCCATCCTTGCTGTAGAATTGTGTCTATAAAGGTGCACTGGAACATCTTAGCATTCTGATGCTGAGACAGTGATCCTGGGGACTGTCAAGGATGTAGAGCGAAAAAACCTCACAGCTGTTAATACAGAGGATAACACGTGCTCTTTTCAGAGTTGGTCTGCAAGGAAAAAGATGAAACTACTCTTGATACATCTGCTTTCAGTTTCATTTACGCATTGTCCTGAACAAAATCTAAGGCCTTCAGGATTTCCTTCTCTTAACGTAATGCTTGATCTGCAATATTTTTAAGCTAATGAAATCACTGTGTGCCATTACTTTTTATTATTTTTTTAAATGTGACATCTATGAAGTTACATGTTTATTATCTCCCTCTTCCCTGTGACACTTGCAATTTGAGTATATGAGATGCAAGGAGATGGAAAATCAAACCACTTAATTATGTTATACTGCAAAGGACTCTAAAAAAACCCAACCCAACTACACGTGAAAGTTCTATACATGATTTGTTATTCATTATCTAGGTATTGTAGAAGCCCACATTGATGCAGTAATATCACTTGATATAAAAATATTCCTGGAAAAATATAACCTATGTAACACTACTATGAAACACACTTTTACATAGCCTTTTAATTTACCGTGTTGCAAATCAAAAGCAAGAGATGGTTCAAGACAAGAAATAAAAACATTCCGAGAAAGTGAAAGATGAAGGAGGAAGTTTAGGGTATACAGTATAAATCAATAAAACTCATATTGTTTAAAATTTGTCTAAGATCAGCTAACTTCATCTCTTTAAGTTGCTTCCAGTTTATGCCCACCATGTGTGGTGCTTCCCTGTGGTTTGTTATTTTACTTCAATGGCAGAGGGAGGAAACCAACAAAGCTCAGTAACCATACCACATAGCACAATGTAACCATGGAAGCATTTGTCCTCTTGTCAGAGCCTCTCCAGAACGATTCAGCCATTCATTTCATTGAATCAATATTGAAGCTTTTAAGATTTATTACTTGAGGGTGGAGGAAAACTAATAAAACAAATTCCTTGCTGCTTCCCATTAAGTACATCTTGTCACAGTAGGCATATTAATACCTTGTAAACACTTTACCGATGTCGTGTGGGCTATGTTACTGTCTCTCCTTATGGAGGGATTACTCGTAATGTATTTGCATTAACATGCCCGATACTCATTGAAAGAACTTAAAGGTTTCTGACACGTTCTGCTGTCCCGTATAGAAGCTGAATCGAATAGAAAGACAAAAGTGGTAACAAAACAGGGGTGGAGGGAATCCGTTTTAAAATTCATGAAAATGCTCCTGTCAAAGAGTTTCTATGTCTACTAGATCACTCTCTTATGTCATAAACTGGACATTTGTAATCATACTTTAAATGCTTAACAAAGGTGGATGGGATGATTTATTTTACAAGTACTTTGCTATCCATTAAAATATGCTATAGTTATCTAAAACTGACGAAGGCAAAACTGAAACCAGCACGTTTTGCATGAAAAATAAAAATTTCTTAAACTCTATACTGATAAATATTCTAGATTACAGATAGCTATAGTACATGATAAAATTTTCATTTTTTTAAATCAACTTGATACTGAAAATTTGAAAGAAAGCATAGCAATATGTTTATAATTACAGTACCATTACCATTATAATATTAGAAGCAAAGACTATTAAATTCAACAGTTTAATTTACACTTGCATGCCATTATAGGTAAAAACTGAAGGCACCTTAAATACATAGTTAAAATACTTATCAATATAGCAGTCTGTGAATGCCATGCCTGCTCAGGTGTTAAAGCTTTTCAAGACTCTGAATCAGATCCTTTATCATGAGACAGTCTCCCTGCTCCTGCTCCCACTCCCTTCTACTATTCCCTCTCCCTTTTTGTAAAAGCTGTTCAGCATACCCCACTATTCCAGCCACGAGGAGCTTAAAACAAAGGATAAAAGTAATGCTAGCATATTCCAGACAACTCACAACAATGCTTGCCCACAGGCCTCTTTTCACATGGGAAGAACAGCAGAAGGGTGGAAGAAGAGGCTGCACAGTTGACGGGATTGCAGGGGTGTATCAGGACCTGCGTAATGGCACTTTCCCACTCAGTGGAATGACATCAAAGGACTGTTTGCCAGTGAAAGCTTTTCTCAGTCGTAGACATAGGTAGCAATGTACCAATACAGAATACACCCGCGGTAAAAACTCCTGTGCCGGTGGGCTTGTAACTGAGGAAAGGTCTGTATCAATCCAGATGCAACCACACCTACATAGCAGTGGCACCAATAAAGGCAAATTATCAGTACCAAGGAGGCCAAAGAAAGCTTCTGCCACAGCTGAAATCCCAGTGCTTGAAAAATACCATATAACCTTCAACTCCTTCCCGTGGGGGGAAAACTATCAAAATCCTTAAGCTTTCCATTTCCAAAATTAAGAAGAGTTTACTAGAGTGACACAAAGCCAGTATTCTACAATCAAGAAAAAATTTGAATAAACAGGCATCTTGGTGCAATAGTATAGTAAAAATTCAACTAGAAACAAAACAAAAAATAAATCAGTATACAGGTTATAGAAAAGCGAACTAGAGAACAGACATTTTGAATTACACTGTAGAAATTATAGCATATTACTGACATAAGGGTAAACCACTGAGTTGGCAAAACAATGACAAGTTTAATAACCATGTTTTAAATGTCCGTAATAATCAATTCCAAAGATACAAAAGGAAATTTAGACTATAAATGCAGCCTGACAGCAAACCTAGTCAAAGTAATGCAAATGCTGATGTGGAATTTCACTTATAGGGAGGTAAAATAAATGAATGGAATAAATATGTAATCTTACACAAATAGTGCACTGTGGTTTAATTCTGAAAAATTGTAAATTTGAATGACAGTAATTGTTCTGGTATAACAGAACTAAATAGTTGGAGGACTTACTTTTTAATCACATTACCGTATGGTAAACACATAGTGCAATACTAGCAAGCAGTGCAATGCTGTAAAATGGATTAAAAACTAGCTGGTAGATCTCAAAAAGCACTCGCCAGTAAGAGATTATGAACAAAATATTATTTTCATTATAAACAAATTAAAACACCTCTATTATGTAGTTCAACAAGGTTTACAAACAGATCTGCTGCTCCTCAGCACTCTCTCCCTCTAAATCCAAAAATCACAATATCAATATTAGCAGAGAGGAAATTACAGTATTACAGTGATATAGCTCACCTGGTAAGCCGTTTCCATTAAAAAAGTCATATTAACACTGTTGAATACCTTCAAAGCTAAAATATAGGTTATACCTTACAAATTATCTTCTGGATCATTTTCATCTGAAGAAACTCTAGCAGCAAAGCACCTCACAGCAATGTGATGCTGTGACTGTGAAAAAAAAAAACAGAGTTAGTGTGATCTTCAGATACATCAACAGTAGATTAGTTACAAGTTGGGGTTGGGGAATCATTTACCTTTGTGTGTAGCACTAATGGGGTGAATAGTTGAAACTGCATGAAGCTCTGGTGTCCGCATTTTAAAAATGACACTGAAACCCAGAGAGGATGCAAACAAATAAATTTCCCAAAACCTGAGAGCTAAAGAAAGCAGAGGAATAAAGTTAACAAGCTCTGAATGTTTAATTCATTTAAAAAAAAAAAAAAAAGAGGGAAAGACTTGACTACAGTTCAAAAATTCCTTCAGAGAAAAAACAAGATGAGCACTGAAAGGGTTTTTTAATTTACTCAGGGAAAACAAAAAAGTAACAGCTATTCCTGGACTTAACTACAGATTCATCCAGCTAAAATTGGAGGGATTCTATGACAACATTTAAAAAAAAGAACTTCCGTTATCACACTACAGAAACTCTTATTCATCAGTACAGGTATACGAGTGGGAATTCAGAATCTTAGAGCAAAATCTGTCTGCAAATAATTTGAAATAAACTTCAAGAGACTATACTCCATTTTTGCATACTGTCTTTACCGTAACTGAATTATTTCATTGGTAGATTTTCTTATTCAGAGGATACCTGAGCTAAGCAAAGTAAAGTGTAAATCAGAAGCAAATATGCAATTCTTTATAGATTTTTAAAACTAAATATCGGCCAACCAATGCACCCTGCTGGCTGTGTTACGGAAGGTACACAGTATACTTTTCGCTATGAATACATATTAAATTTAAATAAAATTAACTAAAAGTAACCAATTGATGTTGCGTAACCAAAGGGAAGCAGCAAATACATGAAATATGAAATCAGGAAATAGCAGTCTCAATCCAAGGACAAATTTTAATTAATTCTCATTAAAACCATAACAATACTAAATTAAACAATTAAGTTTTGTGGTCAGTTTTAACCCATTTTAGAGTGAAAGTGTTGGAGCCTGGCTAACTAAAAAGGATTTCTGCTAATTTTCAAGGCCCAGATTATAATACTTTCAGTTAAGTGCATACATGCAAATATTTCCACTGGAGAAGAGACTACACTGCAAGTGTCTGCAGATTTAGCATTACTTGCTTCCTGCATACTTTTATAGTTTTTGATAGCTCCTCATGCATCTTGTGGTCAGACACTGCTTAATAACACCACACCTTGTTTGGACTCCACTGGAGCTGTAGATCTACCTTGACATTACTATTGCCTACAATTTTATGACCATACACAAGTACCAAGCAGGGAAGCAGAGACAGGCAAAGGCTGCATATTTATTTCTGTGTGAATCTTTTAATGAGTCATTACCACGTCATTCAAGCAATTAAAACATACAGTTAGATACTTGGCACTAGCTACCTAGTGAATCTAGCCCTGTGGCTCCAAATCATAGAATGATTTACAGACTAACAAAACCAGCAGTGGTACATGTCATGTATGTAATTTCCAGACAGAAAGAATATTTTTTTTTTTTCAATTAAGTTATGTCAGTCCTCCAACATCTCCTTTACAGTTCCTTCCTATAAATTCCTTAAGATCTTTTTAGTATTACTATGCGTATGCTTAACTTCCCAGCTCTGACCAAGCCACGCTAGATATAACATGACCAAGGGGAATGTGGTAGAGATCCCTGCAGTGGCTCTTGGAATGCCATGGAGTGATTAACACTGACCCCGCTGCTCATTGAGAATGCACTATTAGGATATGCAAAGTAACTTACATGGGGATGGAGAAAGGCTGTATTCCTATTAGCATTCATGGGAGCTATGCAGCTACAGTCTTGTTCATCAAGTTTGGAATATACCCTTTTGTTATTGATGGGAAAATGTCACTAGTTACAAATGGTTACACACAAGGGTGTAGCAGGGTCAAAGCAAACTCCAATACTTTCTTTCCCCCTCTAAGACAGAGTGCTGCTTCAGCAGTTCTTTTTTGACCTGATGGTACACCTCCTTAGATAAAAGAAACGGTGAAAATTCCCTGCCCTGACCTCTTCCGCAGCCTCACCACACCAAGATTAAAGAAAACCTCCAAAAGGATATGCCATTAGCAGTGTATGATGGGACAATCATCAGACAGCGCTGCAGGCATCACTGTGTATGAAGTCTGCCTTCAAACTCCTCTCCAGGTCCACCCACAGCTCTGACGGGTCCCATAAAACAGTCTTTCAACAGCATGAATAGGGTCTGAGTCATCAGTTTCCCAGCCACAGACAACTACGGTTGCTTCACTTCTATTACTGAAAGCTTCCTTTAAAAACCAAAACAAAACTGGTTGGTGCTGCAGATATTCTTTGCCAGATGTGGCATGACACCTCTTAATAGATGGAATTCTCATTCACCAAGTTATAATTACTTTTCCTCAACTAGAGATCCCACGAGAAAATTTAGGGTTTATGGGAAATTAATTCAATTTTGTCACCTTCGGTACTGCTTTTGCTGGAAACATTGTTGGTGGAAGAGTCAATCTACTTGCATTTTGCAAGTAGAAACACATAAAATCATTCTAGGACCCTGGCAAGTATGTTCACACATTTGTCATGTAATCTTAACAACCCAAGCTCGTCTTTGTTGTACAGCGGCTTCTATGTAAGGCTGTATCGAAGGCCTTCGGTGCAGCTATGTTAATTAGCATAAGCTGTGCATCTGACCCACGATAAAAATAGAGGGCTTATTTCTGAGCAGGCTCAGGTGCTATGGGAAGATGCTATGAAATACTCTGAAGAAAGGAAAATATCCCTAGTTAGACTCCTAAATGGTTTAGAAATAGTCCCCTGACATGTAAGACACTTTGGTTTGAGGGAATTCCAATTGCACCTGGCATCTCCAGCAATATTTTAACAAATGCAGAATAAGAAAGCCTAAAAATTAGCTTCTACTAACTGTGCCCAGCTTCCTGCTGGAAGGAAATCCTGCCTACACGTTAGTACTGCTCCATGCTTCTCCGCAAAGAGCAGCAATCAGACCTGCCGAATCGGGCCAGCTCGTGTTTTATGCTTACTGCTGACTTCTGCACCTGAGAATATTTATATTCTTTCATGCAAACCTTCTCTTACTTACAACATAGAACTTCTCTGCTCTTGACAAAACACCTATGCTGAAATGTATTTGCTTTTCCTAGCTAGGGAGTGCCTAGACAGCCTTAGGAATGCTTTAATTTTACCTGATCCACCCCTCATCCACAATAGGGCACTATTTTAAGGCAGATACGGAAATATATGTATTTACTCTTTAAAATAAGCCAAGACACAAGAACACACTGCACCTCGATAGCTTATTTTACAATGCCTGGAAACATGACTTCAATCTTCGTCATCTTCTGTGGGTGTGAAACATATCACCCAATGGAGCTACACAATCATTACCTCTTACGTTTACATCTTCTGACTCAAGTAATTTAGTTTTCAGAACTACAGTAATAAAAGAATTCTGCCTTTGTTAATACCAAACACATTTCTAACCTCTTTGGTTGATCAGGAAAGTCTGAGAACATCATATAATAAGAGTCAAAACAAAAGGCAAAAAAAACCCCTAATTTAAAATTACTTTCTTTTTTTAAGATTAGATTTAATCTGTTGAGGAACTATGACTTGCAACCACCTTTGTCTTCAGCAACAATGCAATCATTTGTTACAGCATATTCAGCCTAACCTTACAGCTGTTAGCTTTTGTAAGAAATACTGTACTTGTTCCTGCTGTAATCAAAAATGTCCGTCTAAGGCCACACCAGAAGAAACCCACGCTAGATTAAATTCAGTAGTTAGGCTAGGAAGTCTTCCTATTGCTGCCTATTGCCTCAGCAACTGCAACAGCTGCGGATGGTTCTTTAACAGCGAAAATGACTGAAAATATCTACAGGGCTTAATTTACAGTTTCTCTCTTGCGAAAAAATACATTAGCATGGGCTGCAAACCTGTATCTCTGCAGTGCTAGTCCTGGGGGTGGGGTGGGGGGAAAGGCTTGATGGGATAAAAGTGACACCGAGCTGTTGGAGCGGGGCCAGAGGAGGCCCCGGAGATGCTGGGAGGGCTGGAGCCCCTCTGCTGTGAGGACAGGCTGGGAGAGCTGGGGGGGTTCAGCCTGGAGAAGAGAAGGCTCCGGGGAGACCTTCCAGCCCCTTCCAGTCCCTAAAGAGGCTCCAGGAAAGCTGGGGAGGGACTCTGGAGCAGGGAGGGGAGCCGTAGGACGAGGGGGAAGGGTTTTAAACTGAAAAAGGACAGATTTAGATTAGGTATTACGAAGAAATTCTTGACTGTGAGGGTGGTGGGCCCCTGGCCCAGGTTGCCCAGCGAAGCTGTGGCTGCCCCATCCCCGGAGGGGTTCAAGGCCAGGTTGGACGGGGCTTGGAGCAACCTGGGCTGGTGGGAGGTGTCCCTGCCCAGGGCAGGGATGATCTTTAAGGTTCCTTCCAACCCAAACCATTCTATCACTCTAAAACAGAGCTGCCCAGCAACTTCTGGGTGAGCAGCAGCGCAGCAAGAGCCAGGCAGGACTGGAAGGCACACAGGCTTTGAGGAGGAGCTGCGAACTACCGGCAAAAATGGCTCTTAGAAGAATTACCTTACCGGCCCAAACACACGACAGCTTCCTACCTGAGAGACAGGGTCAGTAACGATGAAAGATTAACAATAAGAGCCCAAAGGCGGGACTCCCCACGCCCACCCGCTCCCAACGCGCCGCCTCGCCCTCGGGCCCCCCC
>VYZM01019770.1:614649-638391 GCA_013398915.1 Dromas ardeola | reverse complement strand
GAGGGCGGCGGGGCCGGGCCGGGCCGGGCGATCCCCTCCCTTCCCCTCAGCGGCGGGAGGGAACCGGCGTGGCGATCCCCACCGCGGAGGACGGTCCGTTCCAGAGAGGCCCCCGCGGAGAATGGCCGGCAGAGGCGCCGGCTGCGGCCTGCAGCCGCCGGCCATAGCGCAGCCGCCCGCCGGCGGTCACCTGTACCCCATGGAGGGCGAGGGGCCGGAGGAGGAGGGCGAGGGGCCGGAGCTGCGGCCGCGGGGCAGGGAGAAGGTGCGGCGGAGCGCGTCGAGGGACAGGCTGGATGACATCGTGCTGCTGGCGAGGGATATCCGGGAGGGGGACACGCTGAACGCCATCGCGCTGCAGTACTGCTGCTCGGTGAGTCCCCGCCGCCGGCCTCTTCGCCTAAAAACAACATCGGCCAGAAATCAGCCTCTCGCTTGCGTCGCTGTCTGCCTCCCCATTAAGGGGGGCGGGGGGGGAACCCTGTATTTGCTAATTTGGCTAAGTAATGGTCAGCAGGTTGTACTGTTGGGGGCTCCCCGCCATCCCCCCAGCGCTCTCTCCAGGTTCTCAGGCCGCCCTACCCCTCCTAGCTAGGAGTTCTTTAATTAGTTAATTAGCGAGTGTTCTTCCTACCCAGTGCTTCTGGCTGGCCAGCACTAATTAAGGCTTCCATCCTGGTGGGTGTCAGCCTGTGTGTGTATCCAGTCTTAACGGGAAATCATCTGTGTTGGGGGACTGACTGCTGGCCGTGCTGTTTTCAGGAGCTCAGATTTAGTCAAAATTTTAAATCCCTATTTACAGGAGCCTTGCCATCACCTAATTCTTACAGGCAGAAACAAAATTGGGTGCCTCCTGTCATGAGCTTAGGTACCAAAGTCGTGATGTAACTGTTCGGTAATCACGACAGACCTTAGCCTTTTCAAGCAATTTTTGGCTTCAGAGCCCACTGCAATTAGGTATTTTGAGCAGACTTACTAGATCAGCCCTCAAACAGGAAATAAAACGTAACTTAGTTGCTCTGATTCTTGAAAATTCATGGAGAACGTGAAAGAGTGTTCTGGGGCTTTAGGCAGAAAGCGTAACTTGGGTTGGGGTGGAATCACTGAGGTAAATGCTGCATTTGGCAGTATTTTATGCTACTCTGATCTATTTAGGGTGGTATGTTAACAAATAACACTGTCACAGGAACCCAAACACTGTTTAAAGTTACACGTTTAGTACAGGCAGTAGGCACAGATCACCTTAAGTTACTTTTTCTGGCCATTTTTGTGTTTTAAGTGGAGCAGTCACAGCCACAAGGGTCTCTCCACTACTTTGTTTTCTGTCTGTAACTTCTGCTGAGGTAGAAGTTCTCCCAACGACACAAGAAGGATATGAAGTTGGGTACTTGTGCATCTTAAAATGGGCACAATTCCTGTGTGCTTTACCAGGTGTTGCAAAACAACTACCAATTTTCAAGTACTTCATTATGGTGAGGTTTGTTGTGGCTCTGCCTCCTCTGTTGAGGGAGTTACTGTCCCTGAATGAAGCTGCAAATTCTCCAAGGGCACTTAAATCCTTGCAGAGTATTTCCCGTTAGACTCAAAATCTGAACTTTCTGGGGGCAAAATGAGATTTGTTTTGAGCAAGAACAGGGAAAGGGGAGAGCTGACTTGATGAGGGAAGATGAGTTTTAAATTACGCTTGGTTCCTGCCTTAGGCCCCAGAAGCAGAAACAGTATCCAAACCACAGCTGTGGCTAGATGAACTGGAAGCTCATAATTTTTAATATTCGTTACTCATAAGTTTTCAGTTTAATTAGGGACTCACAGTAATTTACTTCATTTGGAAGCACTGAGGTCAAGTCCCATTCATTTCACAGAGACAGTTGCCGCTGGTACATGAATATATATTTAGTGAATATATATGCCTGCAGTGACTTTCAGTCTTCTTATCTGAAGTGAGGAAGTTTGTTACCTCGTAATTACCTTCTTTGACCTTACATTGTTCAGATTTGGTCTTTGACCTTGCTTCATACTGTTTGAATGGGTATCGGTTTAAAAAGGAAAAAAACAAAGCAAAAAAGGCCCTGCCTTTGTTTCATTAGGGAAGAATTGTATTTCTCAAGGGTGTAGTACTCTTCATTTAAGAGTTTCGGTTCAATGGAGCTTTGATATTTAAACTGTTGTTTTTATTTTTAGGTGGCAGATATCAAGAGAGTTAACAATCTTATCAATGATCAAGATTTTTTTGCCCTGAGGTCTATCAAAATTCCGGTGAAAAAGTTCAGTGTATTGACAGAAACACACGTCTCTCCAAAAGGAAGACCAGTCCTTCGGCCTGCTCAGTGCTCCCCAGAAACGCAGGAGACGTCACTGTCTGATAAATTCTCTGCTAATGAGACTGCTGGCAACTTCTTAAAAGAAGTGGATCGAGATATAGAAGAAATAGTGAAATGTAATGATACAAAGCGAGAGAATCTTAATGAAGTTGTTTCTGCCTTAGCAGGCCAACAGGTCTGTTTTGAAACCGATGGTAAAACTAAAAAATGCAAGGATCCTTATTATGGAGCAGATTGGGGTATAGGATGGTGGACAGCTGTAGTGATTATGTTGATTATTGGCATAGTAACTCCAGTTTTTTATCTTCTGTATTACGAAGTTCTAGTGAAAGCAGATGTCAGTCACCATTCTACAACGGAAACTTCCTATTTGCCACAGCAGCATCAAATCAGAAACAAAGACAAAATGGAATAAATCCAGCGAATATTATAAATGTTGATAATCAAGGAGATCTTCAGCCTTAACAACAGAAAAACCCCACGCAACTGTTACTCATAGACATGTAACATAGCATTAGATAAAGGGGAAACCACAGAATGCAAAATGCATCTGGAACCCAGAGAAAATGCGTACTGATGTGTGACTTGCCTTTATGAGCAGTGTTCCAGTACAAGGGTGTTTCTGTGGATCATGTGATCTCTGAATATTTCAATGCAAGATTGGGATATAAATTAAGGTATAAACTTGTTTCTGAAGCTTTGCACTTTTTTCTATTTTGATAGGCATATGTTTTTTTAATTAATGAGTTGAAAATCCGTAGTTTGAACTAACACAAGGAGCCTCACTTTATGTTTTACAGCCCTAAAATGGGCTTTTGGGGATATAACTTTTAAACATCTTAAAGTATTTATAAAATGCATAGTACACTTGACATTTTGATATCAGGTTTACAGTTGTCAATTAAAACTGCGCTCTCATAATTTTATCTTTCTTGTAGAGTAAGATTTTTTTTTTAAAAACCCAGTCATTCCATAATCAGTTGCCACTATGAAGTTCTTTTAAAAAGTTACTTCTGTAGAGGCAGTAGCTAATACTTAAGCTGGAATCTTCAAATCTTGTGCCTGTGTTCAACCCATTCTTCAGTACTTTTCAGTATAGGCAGGAGGATAATTGGTTTTCTGTGTACGTGATGCTGTGCCTCAGCACGGTCCAGTTGAGAGTCTTGTTGAAACTTCACATCCTTCCATGGTATCCTACTGAAAACTGACAGGGCTGGACTGCACTTCTCTGGTCAGCTGTCTGTAGAACAAAAGAAGTGCAGATGTGTGGCACCTTGCTGTGACTGCTTCAGTAGTATTTATTTTATGCTATTGGATTTTCCCCTCCAGTTAATCTCCGTTCAGGACCAACAGATCCTTCAGACAGCAGTCATGTGGGTACTGAGTATGCTAGTGGTCATGTGCCCATGAACCTCAAACACTAACTTTTTTGTGACATCTCCTAGAAAACTTCAAATGAGATTTAATGGCTGCTAGCAAGAAACTTGAAATTGCAGCAGAATAGACCAGTTGCAGCTTCAGACTTGTTCTTTACATCCTACTGTGTTCATCAATCACTCTGTTCTTGAATGTTTCACTTGGGGTTTCATGAACCACCTTGTTTTTCCTCTCTTTTCTTCCCTACCTGAAAGTACTACAAGATAAACAAAAAAAACCTGGACTCTTCCTACAGAAAGGAGGAGGGACTTGTGTACTCAGAATATTTTTAAATAAAAACTGAGATGCTGCCTATAATTTTTTTTGTTATATTTGCCTTGTGGAGTAAGATTTCCAGTGCCCTGGTCAAAGTATCACTTGTTACCAAAGCCCAAGATGACTGACTTGAATAGGACTTAAAAAGAGAGAAATGGAAAAATACCACTATTCTTTCAACTACTAGTATAACCTTTGAGTGTCTTGATTAAGTATATACAGTATAAAAAAATCTGATAAAATGAACGTTTCCTAACTGTTGGGTGTATTCCAAAGTGCTTTATCAACTTAAATTTTGAAAGAAAAGACTCATGCCCCAGCTATTCTTGGGGCACTATTGCCTGAAGAAGTGGGGCAAATACTCTTCACTGGCATGCTAGGTGTATGAACATGAATTGGATAACTTTTAATGTATTATATTGAAATTGAAGCAGGCCAGAGCTTGAAGGGAAAGGCTGTACAGCTGGATCTGTGAACTATGATCTGTAGCTCTTGAACCCTTTGAAAGTGGTATCTGTGAAGATAATGTGACTACTCATAGTTTCCACCCTAGAAGAGGGATTGTGAACAGGCTCGAACTTCATGTTTCACGTAACACTTGTTTTCAAAGATCTTTCAAAATAATAGTTCTTTCCACAAAAAGAATATGCTACTAACACAAGCATGAATAGTGGAGTACCAGTTCTGGGTAAGGCTGTATGAAAAACTGCCTTACAAAATAATTTATGGTGGCTAATGTGATACAGCTTCTATGGCTATAAAACTTTAAAAGGTGGCTTGCCCTAGTCAAGACAACAGAGCTTTGGCACATTTAAGACAAATGTCTTCTATGTAGGATCAAAACTTGGTACATAATATGTCAGTTCTCAGCTGCAAGCTTGTTTGTTGCTTCTTTCCCCTTCGTTCTGTTTCTGAAACCTCAACATTTTTAATACTTTATCCTTCCGTTTCTTAAGAATTTGTCAAAGAACATGAACTTAGCTATTGTGATGATGCAAGATAAGCCTAATTTGCTGCATGAACCTGAACTGATGGCTATTAAACCGCCATCGGTACAGATGTGAACGTAACTTCAGTTGTGGTTTGACTGTCAGGAAGGTCTCTATCCTGTCGTACCAGTAAAGGCATCAGTGGTTAACTGTTGCTTTTTGTCCTGTAGTTATACAGCTGAGTAGTTTTCTTGCCTATCTTGGGCTTTGAGCTTTTACCGTGTTGGAAAGCCTGGGGCTTATTGTTGCCGAGTTAAGTGTGATGGGCCTTTATTTACCTTGGGATAAGCAGTCATTTGAAAAGCACAAAGGGGTAGCTGTTTTATTGCACCGTACTATACCCTATCCAAGCGCCTAGCATGGTTTTACTGTTTAATTATGTAGCATATTTTTAATGTAAAGGGTTAACTTTATCAGAAGATATATGAGGTCTCTTTCCAAGACTGGAGGAATCTCAGTAGTGGGGATCTACACGCATTAGCTGGTTTGGCTTTCTGCAGGATGCAGGGATCTTCACTGTTTTTCCCCAAGTACAACACAGTGGGCGATGCATCATCACATTTCAGCCCTGAATAAACAGGGTAACTGCTCTGTATGGAACTTAAATCTGATTTAAGTTAAAATCTCTAAAGTTAGTCTTATAGAAACTGACTTGTTTAAAAAAAAAACACAAGAAACAACTGAGTGGTAAATCATGTTGTAGATTAATTACAACACATTGTTGATCAGGAAGTTGGTTTTAAATTTAAGTGCATATTGCACTGTTGGATCATGTAACATGTACATGCTTTTAATATGCTATATTTTGGAGTATGTTGTTACAAATAGTCTTTGTATAATTATTTTATAAAGGCTGAAAGTACAACTTTGTAAAATAATTCCAAATGAGGATGCAAGTCTTATTTTAAATACTTCTGCTCCTCTGCTTTTAGAAGAACGCAAGCAATATATGTAAAATAAAGATTTTATTTTAGACTGCAGTGGAAGTGGTGCATACAATGTATTCTTAGCTGTATATACTTTGCATGTTTTATTACAGGAGGCCACTACTTGTATTTGTTTTGGCCAGTTTTTATGTATGATCTAAAATAAAAATCCTTGGCCAACAGGTATTTTGTTGGCAGTAGCTGCATATAGCTTTCATATCTAGCATACCATAACTGCAGCCTTAATGGTTTATCCTGTGCGTGCCTTGTAGAACTTGGAACTTTTCTGCATAAAGTTCCAAGAACTTGTTAGTTTTGTGAAATGAGGCTTAAGAAACAGGCATGAAAAATGGTGATCTCCCTAAACACTAAAAGCAGTGCTGCCTTCTGTGAAGTAGCAATGTAAGGAGCAATAAATTCTAAGCAATCAGAAAATCAGTTTATAAAAACAGCTGCAAGTGTTATGCCTCTGGAATAGCACAATCTCATTTCAGAAGTGCCTTCATTGCAGAACGCTGCATGTTCGTAAGCGTTGGACTTACTTGCCATTGTTAAACTAGTCCTAGAGGGTCCATCCTAAGACTCAGCAGTTCCCTGTGACGGACAGAGGTGAACATAGTTCACCTTTTAAAGATCTCAAAAAGACCTGATTTCTGCCAGAGTAATGTTTCTCAACAGTACAGCAGAGAGGCAGTTGTCTATCCCAGTGGCAGCATGATGAATGAAGAAAGTCATCAGTCTGCTACAAAATAAGGTATTTTATCTGTTCAGGTGAGCCACAGCTTGTGGCCAAATGGTAACTCGGGCAGTAATGTTTTTCCAGTGTTAATTCTGTAGTTCTGTCTTTGACAAAAGCCATCTATTTGCATTCCTTGTGTGAGAGGCAAGGAGGGCACAGAGGGAAAGAGCTAGTAGAAGATAATACCAGTTACATCTGAGGCAAGCAAATTTAATTTTCGCCATGCTTACCTTGTTCACAACATCTGTCTTTCTCTTGTGTATCACATGCAAGAAACAGGCACACCTGTTCAGGAAACAAGTGCTGGCATGTGTGATGTTAAAAGTAAATGATCAGACAGAACACATTTCCTATGCAATGCACCAGAATGTTTATTAAACATTATATAGCTATGAACACTTCAAAATAAAATTGGTATACCTCTGAGGTGTGACCTGTATAGCATTTTACTTTAATTTCCTTTACATCTGTCATGAATTTTATCAGAACACTTGAAAGCTGCACCTTAAGGAAGAAATTCCTATTGCATACAGAAGTTCACAGAATAATGCAGTACTGTTTTCCAGTCAGCCATGAGATCAAGTACTGCTTGACAAAATGCCAAACTACAAGGAAATCTTTTGTACTTACTTTTGCTGATAAACTAACTGGTTTTGTTTTAAAACTGTTCGTTCATTAGACCTGATAGCAGCGCTACTTATCAAGAACAGAATGTTTTTAAAAAGTAAAAAGAAAACAAAAAAAACCAAACACCTAATCTTGGTAGGTAAATAGTAACATAATAACACTGATCAAAATAACATCAATATTTTGTATTGTCAAAGGACAATGGGAAACGGAGAATGCTCTGTCATTTCCTCAAGTTTCTAATCTCAGGAATAAGGTTTCTACACCACAGCTGTTGGTTCTTAAATAAAATTAATGTTTCCAAACATTCTGGTTTTGCTATTATCAGCATTCTTGCCTTGTTTTCCCAATTGAAACTTCATGCATTGAAATACTTTACCACATTCTTTTCCTATGTTTTTGGGGTTTTTTTGGTATCGATTTGCTGTCAAGTTTCTGTCTTGTTTGTTCTGTAGGAAAGTAAATAAATGCATTAACAATTACATGGATGGCTTTCACCTGCCATCTCACTTAACAGCTCTGTGAGGTAGGAAAGTTAGTATCACCTAGAGAGGCGGAGAAACTGAGGTGAAAGACTGAAATTCTCCCCACTAATCCATGTGCCACTGGTGAAAACCAGGATTCCATAATTTCTCAATCTTAAATTCTGCCATATATTCTTTCTAAATAATCCTTATTATTTACAGTGATTCATAATGGTAATGTAACACATTGTTAAATATTACAGTCCCTTCTTCCCAAAGTACGGAAAATAGTAAGTTCTTTTAATTAGAGTAATAGCTTACCAAAATACTCTCATTATGTTGTTTGTCCATATTACTAAGGTCCTTTCAAGTCAGATTATATTAAAGTGCTTAGTGGTCAATTATTTTCAGTCACCTGAATTCAGAAATTACACAAATTCCTTCAGAGAAGTCAGCTGCCAAATATGAGCAGCTCATGTCCATAAAGGCCACATCTTTTTTTGCTGCAGTCATCAAGAATTTCACTGTTATTTTCAAGATTTGACTGCTAAAGCATAGAACTGACTAGTGCAAATGCTTAGGCACAATTTCATTTAAAATGCATACATTCTTTTTCTGTGCAGAGGCAATACAATGGCTTATAGCTTACTCCATCATTAGGCATTCCAGAGAACCTTAAAAAGGCGCCTGTCTGCAAAACATTTGGCAAAAGAACAAAACAAAAGATCCCATATCCTGTTTTACAACATAGTACACTTCAAAAGAATTGTCCAACATGTTTTTGGAGAGTATACTTAAAACCAACAGAGCTCAAGCATTAGTTCTGTTGATACTCAGCCTACCTCCCGAATTATACTTGGAGTAGCGTAAGGCTTGAGGAGTGCACCACCTAGAAACAGCAGCTAATATGTTGCTTCATCCATATTGTCATCACTGCCAGCACCAAAGTCATCTCCATCTTCAAAATATGAAGAAATGTAGTCATTTTCCTAAACAAAAGGAAAAAAACATCTATCGCTATATCTGTGGAGGAGGCAATTTATGAAAGAAATGTGCTTTAACTGCACTTGAACACCCACATTTTAAAACAGTAATAGGAGTTTTTTCTTTCCTTATTTCTTGGGAAAGAAAAAAGAAAATACTCTAACGAAGTTTTGATATCTATTAAAGGCATTAGTTTTTTATGTAAATTTTGTGCCCTGCTTTAATGATGAAAATGAATACTTGTATGTATTGATTTTGATTATGGCAGGACACATTTCTGCTTGCAAGATCTTTTTTCAGAGCTCTTTGGGAGTAACAAATCTGAAACACCCACTCAAATTAACTACAAACAATGTAGTGCAACAAAGAAAACTGATGTAATAATGCCTCTCACCGCAAGTCTCCCTCAGCGCCAGAGAAGCTAGGGACATTTCTTTGGCTGACAGTCAAAACACTACTCCATGAGTGGGATCTGACTTTGTGTAAATAGGAGAACTGACATCTACCTCTTCATGCTCCTCTTCATCATATTCCTCTGGTTCTTCTGCTTCTTCATCATCTTCACCTTCTTTGTCTTTTGTTTTGTCTTTCTCATCTTCAGATTTTTCTTCTTCATCGTCCTTCTTTTCCAACTCCTGTCACAAGGCAATCTCCTTTACAAGGTAATCCCACGTTACAGCAACAGCACATCCTCCACACTACCAAGATGTTATGCTGCAGTTAACAGCAAGACAACTAGCATAACGATGCTGCATAAAAGTTTTTTGTTAATATTTAAAACAACATGATGTGAAACACAAGAACTTCGTAAGGACTTACTTGATCAAGCCTTAGCCATCAGACTTGATGTCTAAAAAAGTATGTCTTCTATAACAGATGATTTCCCTTTACCACTGTTAGAATAATTGACAGTAGGCACCCATGTCATACTTGATAAAGCAATGCCACATCCTGTATATAATAATGTATCTGCACCAAACAACTGATGGATCACCAAGAGAAAAAATATAGGCCATTTCACCTTTAAGCTTCCCATTCCCGCACGGTGGGTAGTTGCCTCCAAAACCAGTCACTTTCCTCCTATTTCTCTTTCTGCATGTTTCTTCCCTCTCAACTTATTAAATGGTTTCATTTCCAACATCAGTAGATTGGCGAAACAGCAATAGATTTAAAAGCTCTGGCACCAGTTCCTTCTTCAGTAAGTTCTAACAGTAGCTCTGCTGTTCACCATTAGCCTACATCACTACCCAGTGAAGGTCGTTGTGTTCAGAGTCAAACAGGAGCAAATAGTTTCTCCACAGCCAGGCTCTATCTTCTCCCTTGTGCTACTGCATTGCAAAACAACTGTCTGTCAGAGAAACTAGACAAGGCCAGAAAAAGGCTGATCTAGTTATTCCATTTGTACCAAAAAACATACTAAAAGTTTCATTTTCCTTCAGCAATTTCTACTGTACAATTTAGAAACAGTATGCACATCTTACCTCAATTTTTTTCAACACATCCAGATTACTTTTAGGCTCAGAGCTTTTTGCCTTTTTTGGTTTTGCACCTGCTGAAATAAAATACATTGCTATTATTTTTTTAACATGGGAGGACACAAATTCTCCTGTTTTACTTGCTCCTAAGAGCTTATATCTTGAGTATGCCATGGAAATCCCATAACGTCTGTACTAAAATTACCTTAGGCTTTGAGCTACATTATTCATGGAGGTGTAAATGCCCCGTTTATGTAAGTGATGCCTATAGGGCCAGTCTGAAATTCACTTTGAACAGACAGTTAACTAAAGGTTTGGCCAAAGTATGATGTTCAGCTTCACAAAATACTTTTCAACTACATACTCACAATATGTTAAGAAACTAGAACAAAATTTCAATTGTTATTTTTCACCTTGAAACAATAAAACTCATTAGTGTTACTAACTTATATAACACATTAATGACAGCTGTGTGCTTCAGATGGATAGCTAAAAAAGGCAGACAGCAGTTTATTACCTCCGAAACAGTAGGCATGGTTACTGCAGCTAGATGGCTTTTGGACCACAGTTGGCTCTCACCTCATGAGTCCACAGTGCGTATTTCCACCAAGTCTCTTGATTCATGAGCATAATCTTTATGTTACTTAAATTACTCCCTACAATCTTAAATTACCCCTAATCTTAAGGTACTCCCTACAATCCAACCTCATTATGCTACTTAACTATGTGGTGGGGCGAAAGTCAAAAGTAGTGTTCCATATACTCAGGTAACAGCTACCTGAGTTGCAGCACCCTAAACTAAGGTTCCCCCAATTCCAGGAGTGCAGTTTAACCAGTAGATGAGGAGAAACAAAGAGCTCTGGAGCGAGAGATGTTACAGCATTTAGAGAGCTCCATGAGACATCCTGTTTCCACAACGTAACCGTCTTTCGGCTCTCCTGCTATATTCATCACGATCACACAAAACTTAGAACACAGGGCTGTACCTAACACAGATTAACTCTATGTGAAGTGCCATACTGGTGTAGCTACACAGCTTCTGATGGACAAGGTACCCTCAGACAGGCTAGCTTAGGTAACTTGCACCTCCTTTACGCTAGGCTGCACTAAGCGGTTATCAGAAAGAAAAACAGTGTGCATTGATGGAGGGGTATCCTTTCTGGCGCAGATAGTAACCCAATGCGGTTATGTATTCTATCTGGCCTACTACTTAAGGAAGCAGAACGCATAGAGCTGCTAAGAAGACAACTGTATTTTGTCAAAAGCATTTGGCACAAATAACCTTCAGTTCACTTCAGTGTTTTGCCTAGGAGGGCATTATGTGACAAAAGCACTGCTCAGAGCTGGGCGAAGTCAAGCTGCTCTGTAATAACATATGAACAACGTCAAAGCAAACACATCCAGAACAAAGTGGGCTTTTAAGTAAAACAAGTGCAATTCAAAATTACCATCTCTGCACAAACCCCTGCAGGCTTTTAGAGACAATGCCTATAGAACAAATAGCCTGTAAATGAAAACAGACATGCAAGATCTTTCCATAAATGCTGGTCATCTCTGGAGCTTATCATAAAATTAGACGCACTAACCCATCGTTAGTAGAACTTCATGCAAAATAGGTCCTTACACCCATGTAGCTTAGAGGTGTGAAGCAATACAATCTAATCTTTCCAAATACTTGTTCCTTGTGCTTAAATGCATGCATCTGATTGCTATGAACATATGCATACAGCTGGTCTACAAGAGCTGAACCCAGTCAACGCTTTGTTTTTTTGGCAGGCACTGCTGCTATCTAGGATACTGTGGTCCACAGCCAGAGGCAAGTGTGGGACAAATGTGGAATTCTACCCAAAGTTTTGTCACTAAGAAGGCAGGTGGTCAGGTCTTAGGTTAAAACACTCAGGGAAACCAGAAAGAGGAAGGTGTGTAAAAATGAAGCCATCCCTGTACATGTAACTGTGTAGTGACCCCAAAACCACTCCTGCAATCTATGAAGGTAGAAAGGTAGGAAGCCTGTTTGAATTTCAGTGCAGATTCTCTCCACTCCCTCACCTTTGTTCCACTCAACTAGAAAGTCTCTCCTAAGATGGCTGTCCTCAAAATACAACAAAGATATGTACCAGAAGGGCTAATGTGTCACTGATCAGCTATTTACAAACTTCCTGACTCATATGACTTTTGTATGGCCTCGGTATCATCAGGATTCCCCAAAAAAACTAAACCCAGGTTATTTTTACTATTTTTTTAATCCAATCAAATTCTGATGGTCAGCTGATCTTTGCCATTACAATTAGGTTAAGAAAATGTACTTTTAAGAGCAAATACAGAAACCGGCACAAAAGAAAGAGGAAAAATCCCCCACAGTGAGCAGTGATTCTCTCATTGTTTATGATAATCACAACATTATTGTAACAAGGAATAATAAATCAGCATTTATGATTTCACTGGATCTTGGGAAGGTAACTATTGCATCCAGGCTTATAAAAGCCAATGCAGTTTCTTCTTTTGGGAAAAAAAAAAGTAGGTATGTACTGGTTTATTTTTTAGAGATTTTGCAAATAAGTATTTAAATTCCACTTGAATCTTGCAGTCTACCTTTAATACTATAATTCTCAATGACTCTCTTAAAAGGAACAAAGCTTCCAGCTGAGCCAGTCTCCATGACTACTGCAAATTCCCATTTCTTTTTCTATTTTATCCTTGAACTGAAAAATGACACATGAAGGACTTGGACAAAGAGAACACAAAAGTAAACAACTATATACAACAGACAGCTAGATACAGGAGACCAAGTGTTATTTCACATCAACAGAGCAACAGACTTCTACAGAGAATTTAAAATAATACTCATGCATACCAGAAAACACTTTGAAAAACAAATACACGTATGATGCTGTGTAATAAAAAACTTTTTCCTGTAAGAACAACCAATACCAGCTCCAACTGCTGTTGAAGGATCTGGTTCACAATTCTGCAGAAGAAAGCTGAAAATAAACAAAAAAAGTAAAACCAGGGAAAATAGAAAATAACCTACATTAAATCACATGTAAGAGGCTTAAAAAAATGCAAAAGTCAACCAAATCATAACCAAGATAATTAAGAAACCCAAAATATAAAGGAAATCTCAACAGCCAGCTATTCATTGACTACAAGGGTGAGTGTTGACTAAAGATACACTTTCAGAACAAAAAGTTTTCTGTTTTTTTTTCAATCTTTTACTGTTACATATCTTGTATCTTAATATGGTACATCAATATGAAAGGCAGGAAAGGAAGATAAATCTGTTCCAATAAGTTAAAACATCCTACAGAAGCTAAGCAAAAACCACAAAAGACAGTAAATGATTTCAAAAAAAATATGCCAAAAGCCCTGATTATTCAGACTAATTAACACTTCTACCATTTTTTTCCCCTAACCAGCTCCAGTATGTCTTCTGTCACTCAACTAGTGTGTACTAAATGCTTCTGAAAATTATGTAATATACCTTTTTTGGTCTTTTTCTTTGGCTTCATCTCTCTTGGGAGTCTTCTCCAATCTGTACAGAAGATAGCTTTAAAATACACGAATGATGACTTACAGCAGTAATCTTCCCCCTGCCACCCATCAAGGAAAGACAGCGGCCCATGTTATGCTTGATCCTATCTACATGCATACCTAAGTGTTTTAGCACACAACAGTTTTATGGAATTCTAGCTGTACTTTCAATTGAGAAACTGGAGTAAGGACTGGCATTTCACCCACTTAATGATAACTAGCAAAAGAGCCAAAGTTCAGCCCTTCCAGTGGACCACATGCCCTTCAATTTACATTCTATGATTAAGTTGGCACTAGTGAGCTATACAGATACGGTTGCGCAAGCTTAATGTTATAAAACCCAGCTACCTGTGACTGAGACATCAGGCTGGGTTATTTTCAGTAACATCAATGTTTGCTCCCAGTTCAAAACTAGTATCTCCATAGCGAGTAAGGAAAAAGGAAAGCTAGAGTGAGAGTGAATTTTTGCTGCAAATCAGTTATTTCAACTGTGTAAATAAATGAAATCAGATTTGCCCCCTCTTTTTTTTTTTAATCAAAAAAATACTTTGCCTACATCTGAAAACATTCAAAGGGTGGCTTAACCCTCATCGAGGAATACATGACTTGATACTTTTTTATTCCTTGAAAAATAATGAATCAAACATTTAAAAAGCAAAACATTTCACAGGTTAATAAAGAAGGAGCCTTTGATAATCTCAGATATTACCTGGGGTCCATGCTGCATGCTCCTTTTCAATGTCCTGATACTTTTGACTGTACCTCTCAATTGCTATCGAGAAGGACACAAAGAGTTACAGAACTCAGTTAATTAAAAAGGTAATCCAGATACTGTCCTTCATATTCTCCTGTAACTAAACATACAGTGTATTTTTTAATCCCACATTGAACACTTTCTTGTGCTAATACTTAAACAACAGTTTGTCACTACTTTGAGCAGTTTTCATGATAATTCCCAGGACTAATCATTTGCTAAGTACTTGCAAGACCTGGATTTTATATCCCCCACCCCAAAATGGCAAAAACTTCAAATATTGCTTTGCATTTTTGGGGTATCTCCTTTCCATCAGAACACTTCCCTTCCCGATGAAAAAAAACAAAACCAAAACAACAACAACAAAAAAAACACAAACCCAAACCAAACAAAAAACCCACCTCCAAAATTATTATAATTTAAACTTCTATGCTTGGAAAGCATAAAAAAATAAAATGCAGATATAGTCAAGGAAACTGTGCTGAAACATCAAATGAACACTAACTCTTCTACTCTTCAACAGTTTCACAATCAACCTTTGCTACAAAACCAGTCAGCGTCATTTATCACCACTGTGCTAAGCATGAAGAGTATCCAGAATTCCCAGGTCTCAGAAGGCCATGTCTCAGACTGATCATAATCAACTCCCACGACTTTAAGTACTTCTGCAATGGCAAAGCTTTGCAGCCTAACACAGATATGTCCTAAACAGCAGCAACGCCTTTTAGTCCATTTAACCTCTTTCCAGACGCAAGAACTAAACTGAGAAATGCATTGTAAATAATGCAGTACTGATATAGTGTAATTAAATCCACTTGTACTGCAAAAAAAACTTTCTTGTACAACCACTAATGACAAAAGCAATACCAAAACTTAAGCATTATTAAATCAGCCCCATTTTTTCTTACCAAAGTACCGTGCCAAACTGCAAAAGCCATGTTTTGCTTTTGCAAAAAAAAGCATGCAAACAATGCAAAATTACTGATTCTGATTGTACTTAACAACTCACTAACCAAACAGGGAGACATTTTGTAGGCATTGTACAAAAAATGGTAACAAAGACAGACCATGACCTTTACAGTCAAAGACTTCTAACATACTCACCAGAGAAAAGGAAGGGAGAAGGAAGACATCAGAAATGAAGCCCGATTTTAAACTTAGTTATGACAAATGCAAGCTGAAGAGCTACTTAAAACTATACAACGAAGACCTTGCATTTAAAATGACAGTGTCTCAAGGGGCATTTAATGTAGGTGACCTCCACAGATGCTGTGGGAAACTGTCAGCACAGAAAGGGAAAGGAAGTAGTAGTTTTGGTTTCAGCTTGAGGGTCTTTAGCGAAGAACTAATTGCTGATGCCATCTGTAAAAAAGTACGTCTGACTGACTCTCACCACTCACAGCTAACGAATTCGCTGTCAGGGGGACAGTCACCCAGTGATAGCAGATATGCCTACAGCAAAAATATGAATTATGAAGTGAGGAAAATAGAGAACTTACTATAGAACATGCCTGCTACTCACCAAAGTGAGTGTTGACACGAATGATGAAAATCTAGTCTATATGGCACACTAACACATCAAAATTGCGAGGTAGTATTAGACGTGGCTTTCATTTACTACCTGAATAATGAAAGAAAGACAGATAGCTCCGTCCTAATTAAAATGCTTCCCTTCTCACACTTCAAAGAACCACTTGGCTCACAGATGTTGTGCTGAGGGTTTAAAACAATCCATTTGCTCTTGTAGCAAAGCCAATTTAGGAAGTTCCTGTCTATCTCTTAGTCCTACCAGATGTTTTGATGAAATAGAGGGGAGCAAAGGGCTGTAAACCAGATAACAGAAAAGATCAGTTAAAAATAGTCTACCCTGGGGGAAGAAAGTGATTTTCTTAAAGCTAGGCCACTTCTGCCACATAATACAGTCCCAGAGACAACTGCATACTGCGACTGAGATGAAAGCAAGCTTTTTAAGTTGCAGACCACCACTGATGTAATTATACCCCACCCCTCAGCTGAGGCATTTTTGTACAACTAAAGGTTCAGTAAAAAGTTACCTCAACTTACCAACTTACCCCTGAGGAGATGATGATAACATTTGAAACATTATTTGAGTCTATCGAGTGGCTGTCTACCCGTTTTCCCTGCAACTGCCAGTTTTTGTAGAAAAACAGTATTCAAAGCTGGCAGTTCTACTAAGGAGCATATTCAGCAACATGAGAGATCACTCCATCTCAGAAAGAAGGCTGCAGAAACAAAGACAATTTTGAGGTAAACAGTAAGAACTATTACAAGGCCACATTGGAAAAGAGAGATAGGATGTTCTCATACAGTGACTGGTTCCTTGGAAATAACTCTTGACAGGCTCTCAGGCGTAACAGTTTCCTTTTTTTGTGCCTCAAACGGAAACAGCAAACTTCAAGCCTGACAAAGATCAAGAGCACGGCAAGCCTCTAGTGAGATGAGAATCCAAAGAAATTGAAATTTGTTTATTCACAAGATGAAAGAGGAGATGTGATAAAAGAGTAATTTGGAATTCTTCTACTGTCATAAAGGGATCTGGAAATGAAGATCAGACCTGTTCTCCTTGCCTCATAACCAAGGTTTTACCTGGCCACACTGTCAGGGTCCACCCTGGGCCGTGCTTGTGCTGCACTACAGCTGCCTGCTCCATCCCGGTGACTGCTGGGCTCCAGCTGCAGGTCAGAGGAAATTTTCTGCCTTTTGTGAGCCACAACATCTGGTTGGCAGTGTGTTCACTGCTCACACTGCAGAGTGCTGCTCCATTTTAAATGGTGCTTTAGTGCAAGAACAAGTGGACAATCAGTTAGGTGTGTTAATTAGCATTACATTCACAGCCTAACAAAAAAAAAAATTTTCAAACAGCCTCACACACCTCTAGAATTCACCACTACACCATAAACAAAAAATACCAAAAATTCAGAGGGGTTGTACCTGTATCGTATCAACATCATTAATATTTGGTCAGAAAATATTCTGATGGTTTTGGGGTGTAAATTAAACATCACATTTTAGAGTTCAAGTCAGCTCTCATTATTCAAAATCAGCACAAGATAGAAAGGAAAAGATAATTTAGTGTTTGGCCACTTTGGATTAAACGTTTTTATAAAGCTTTTTAACGACTGCCTATTGCACTAACTAGGCCTAGGGTCTGACACATGTGGCATTTCCTAAGATGATGTATTTCCTACTGTCCTGTAAGAGCACTTGCCATTTAAACCATTCAGAACAAGCACTCAGGAGGACGATAGAACTAGGCAAAAATCACAAATGAAAAGAAGCAATCCTCACAGTAATAACCTCCTGTGACTGCTAGATTTACAATACCCCCACAATAAGGTAAACAGACATTAAAGTCTTCCTACCCTGCTCCCCTTTCCTTCTTTCCCGCTACCTAAGTTTTCTGACCAGGAAGCTTGGATTTTAACAGTATAATGATGTATGACTGGCTGCCAAGTATAGCAGAACATTTACTGTTATCAAACAATAACAAAGAGGTTAATTTTTAATTACGTATAAGCAAAAGACATTCTTAGGTGAAGTAGAATAAAAATCAAGCTTTGGATTCTAATCCAGCTCTGCTTCTATTGCAAGCCTCAGTAAATCACTTATCCTCATCTCAATCTTCATATTTCAGGTGACTTGTCAGTAATACTTATTGATCTTTCCTGAACGGACTTAGGGGAAAAAAAATTAGTACCTTTTAGAATGTCCAGCTATTAAACATAACATTGATTATTTTAAGTATGTCTTTACACAATTAAAATGGAAGCTGAACTTCAACACTAGTATTTACTACAGATTTCTTTGCTCCATTGCAAAATTTTTAGGGTATTTTAACATGTAAAAATGCCTATTTTGCTTGTATTGGTTAGCATATAATTGAGAAGACTGCATATAGTTGGTCTAAATGTTTCTTACTGTATATCAAATGGAATAGATCTTTGATACCTCTCTTTTTCACACAGGAGTTGCTTTCCAGCTACCGCACTTGTAGGCGTGACCCACAACTTCAATTAAGTGGAAAGTAGAAAGATTCCCTATTATCTTAAGCTGCCAATTTTTAGTCCTCATTATCAGTATACTATACATCTTCAACACATGCATTCCACTACATCATCCTTCACGGAATAATAACTACTGAAGATATAAGTAAAAATAAAAAGCACATGAACAAACCTTCACGATCATCTTCTACTGCCAAAAAATATGGCATTTTTTTCATAGTTCCTCTAAGATCTTGTTTTAAGGCCAACATGTAATCTTCATCTTCTCCTGTTTTCAGAGGCACTGGCTTATTGTCTGTACTCTGTACAAATTATGTTTATTATTTATAAGGTCTTAATATCCATCAAATATACAGGAACACTAACAAAAGCTACAATAAATACAGCTAATCACAGAAGAGTGCAACTATGCATTATGCTACTTCACAAATGTACTTTACTGCATTCTGACATGCATAAATATGTTTGCAACTAAATTAATACCTTTTGACTTCACTGTATCTCTATGCAAAAATATATCAAGAAATCAAGAAAAAAAAAAAGTACTAAAACTGTGAAATAGTCATTCATAGACACGCTGAGCTCTTAATTGCTAAAAGCAGTTTTCCACACCAGCTTAACTTGCTCAGAAACCATTGCTTCTCTCTTCAGTCAGAGTAGCGCTGGCCTTAACCCACTCTAAAACAGTGTCTTAACTACATTAAGTACAATTACTCTGAGTAACAGAGACACCCTTTCCATGACTATTGTCACAGGAACTGGTTGTGTTGTCATACAATCAGGTAGCAGACATTGCAGTTTCTGTCAGTTGAATTTAAACAAATTGTTAAAGTTTGGATTTTTTTTGTTTTTTTTTGAACTATGAATCTTGAAATTGGGAAATGTAGGATAAATTAGGATAAATAAGCAAAAAGAGCTTTAAAAACATACAGAACACTAGAGACAGAGACAGAGTTACAGCATGGATGTTGCTTCTCTCACACGACAGATGGTGCACAATCAATACCTGAGTGGTATATTGCAAAGCTCAAAGTGCTATCACAATCCCAGAGCTGGATCACGAAAGGAGTTTACTGCTTCCAGCTACATTTTCTAGCTGGCCAACATTTTAAATCACTGATGTTGCTGATGGTAAGCTGATGCTCGTTAATTGGGTTTTAATTGCATTTACAGGAAATTCCTAAGAACTCAGAACTTGTCTATTAGAAATATGAAATAGCAACAATTCACTGCTTAAAATAATTTCACTGTAAGTCAGTCAACAGCTGTAATATACTTTTGGTCACTGCCCAATCAGTAAATCTAAATCTTGAAATTTTTATTGACCCTAGTTATGCCATTGGGTTAACCTTGATTTTTTTGACTGGCACTATATCTCCCCTGACAAGTTTAACTTAGTCCTGAAACTTTGTTCACAGAAGGAAGAAAGCATCTTTAACTCCTCCATGGTGTACTTTTACATACACTGAGGCTAGTAATTCTCCTACAAGGCTGATCCACTGCTGACTGTAACCACAGAAGCTGTAGTTCACACAGAATTCAGTTTCCTTGTGGTATCAAGCAGACTGCCACATTCACATTAGGAACAGTTACAGATGGCTTAGCATCAATAAAATCACACAACTTAATTGTAGAAGTGGACTAAGAGGATATATAACACCTGGTTCAGTAAGTCAAAACCTTGGGTGAAATAACTATTCAGAGAAATCTCAACATAGCACCAATTGTATGTCAAACTTGCAAGTTCTGTATCATAACATGTGAGGCTAAGAAAAATTTCATGCACCTTGATCAAATCCTGACATAACTGGGAAGTTCTTGTATATAAAACTGCAACACTATAAGAACTACTTTTCCACCTCAAAATTGTTCAAGCTTCCCTGCATAACGCAGTCAGAAAATGCTTTCTTCCCCTTCAATTTTTGAATACATCCCAAATGCCAAATTTCAATTAAGTTTCCTTAATTACACAAAATATCTTTCAGTTTTCAAATTATTTTCAAATGCTGACTACTGAGGTACAAGACAATAATCCAAAATCTTTGCATCAACAGTAAATTTCTAAAATCAGCAAATCCATTCACAGCTTCAAAGACTACTGTAAATTCATTTAAAAAAAATCATATATCCTGTGTTTCCATTACTGTAACGTCCAGAAAACCAAAAGATGATGAGGACTTTAATGAACGAACATCTTGCAAGCAATCTAGTTAAATACCAGATAAAACAGTTAGCAAAGGGACAAGAAGTAATAATAAGAAAAACAATTATTTATATTAAGTACTTCAAAACTGACCTAAAGAGCTTAGCATTGTTCATATATTTCATTACATTATCTAAACACGAGAGTGAATACAGTTGACCTGAATGCAGAGAGTGTGCTCTAAGAAAGTTGCTGTACTTACAGGAAATGGTGGTGGAGGCTGACACGCGACATCAGGCAGAGCTGCCCCTTTAGCAAAGCCAATAGCCTCAATATTGAAGGTAAACGCAGCCCGCCCTCTTCCTCGACCCGACCCAGCCATTTCGAGTTACTGAAAATATTACAGATTTTTAGGGATTTATTTTTGTTACACGTATCGCATGCATGTATTACCTATGAAATTAATGTCTAACAAAGACTACAGTAATTTTAAAACAACTCTCAAAGATCATTTTAAATAGCATGCCATTTGTAACACCCATCTTAGGTTTTCCCACATACTATTAATTTGGTAGATGCCTAAAATCAGCTTCATTCCCTCATTTCTGTTAGCCACCTCT
Source organism: Dromas ardeola (assembly GCA_013398915.1). Classification (NCBI taxonomy): domain Eukaryota; kingdom Metazoa; phylum Chordata; class Aves; order Charadriiformes; family Dromadidae; genus Dromas; species Dromas ardeola. Next base: position 617,101 of record VYZM01019770.1, on the reverse strand, counting down.
GCATGCCTGAAATAACGCCCTAATTCAGGAATTTCAAACTTTCTTCTTCTAAACCTTAGACGCACTGACTTGAGTTCAGTCAGGGTAGAAGAACCAGAAACAAGATAACAAAAAAAAAAAAAAAAAGTTCAAGGACCTGGAATGTTCTGTGAATACATTTTGCAGTTTCTGAGCTTTTCTCCAAAAAACAGTTTGTCATTCATGGCTTCTTCATCCTTCAGATTATTTTTTTCTCTTTATCTTTGTAACTAGTTTTGGGTACTGATAAAGAGACAAAAGCAAAGAGGTTCAAGGTAAAAGCACCAAAGGATTCCAGCATGTCTGCAAGCCAACTGCTGGTAAAAGGAGGTTGTTTCTAAATAAAATATTTCACCAAGGATATAAAAGAAAAATAGGCTGCAAAACTACCTTTACAGTCACATCTCACCCCCTTCACTGTTACACCAGTCTTCATCTCAGGATTGTATGGGTTGGCAAGTAAAGCAAAACATGAGAAACACATTTTTTGCAGGGAAGATGTCAAGAAATGGGACCCCAGAGAAGCCCGGCTGAAGCAATGTGCTACTGCTAACTCCCCAAGACCATGTAAAGATCAATTCAAGGCCTCAGCCCAGAAATCCCACTTGCTGTTTACTCTTAATTGCAAGGCTAGTGTATTGCACCCTACTTGGTAAGAACATGTCTGTTCCAGACTTACTGCCGTACCTCTATCATCACATCGATTCCCATCATTAGCATGCAGGTGAGATAGCAAGTTCGAACAGGAAATAAGGAACCGTGCAATACCTACAGCTTCTCATACACTTGTCCAAAATCACAAAGAATCCAGGAGAGAATTATGATCAGGAGCAAAGAAGTGCATACTTAAGATTAAGATCTTTTAAGATTCCCCCAAATGCAAGCAATGGCCTTTTATTAAGTGCTAGTGAAAAACAAGGTTGATGCAAGTATTTTCCTACTTATTATTTTCAACAGGAGTAAGCTCTGTTTGGATAAAACAAAATCACATAATATATTTCCACATCACCTGGCAGCACGGAAAACTGTCTACAAGTAAGTGGAAAGACCTAAATAAATCATTTTAAGAAAGACAACAAAGCAAAAGCTAAGCCTGAGCACTTAATTAGCTGGAAATAAAAAATAAATTAAAAAAGAAAAAAGAAACAGCAAACTTATTTGAAAACAGGATGAAAAGCAAGATGTGAGCCTGGCAGAATGAAGAAAGATAAAAGATACAGTAAAGCCCCAAAAATGAACGATTTTATTATCTAGGCAGAAAAAAAAGGAACCAACAACAGAAGAAAACAAACAAACAAAAAAGTTAGGGGAGATGTCCAGCTAGCAAGGAGAGGCACACTGTTTGCATTACATATAGTGAATATAAAGGTCCATTTTTAAAATGCTGCTTTAAAATCAATTCTCCTAAGACTGGCTTGAAATAGTGCATTAGTCTGATGTGAAGTAACAAGCTTTAAAAGAAGTGGTATTTCAGCTCTGCCATTTTACTGAAATTTGTGATGTTTTCAAGTATACTGGCTTAGAAGGTTTATGTCTACTGACACCACAAACTGACGGTGACAAATGATTGTCTGATTGATGGTGAAATTGTGAAGGAAAAATGGAGTTGTACAAGCATGACAAAGTTACCGTGATAACTTGTGTTCTGGCTGACACAAGGGATGTCCAATGGAGCACCTGTGCATGTTTTTCTGTTTACGGATAGTTTGTGTGTCATTTACTCTATAAATGAGAAGGCAAATTTCAGATTTAAGCTTTTAAAATTTCTTCACAACTACGTACACTGTTGCCTGGGCAGTCAGTCAGTCAGCGGAAGGCTGCAAAGCCCTTTGGGAGAGAAAGACCCGCGGAAACGGAGTCCCCACTGGCTGGTGTGATGGTGGCGGGCGCGAGGAGACTCGGGAGAGCTTTCGCTATCATACGTGATGCCCCTGAAGGTAAAAAGGGTGAAAATATGTGTCACGATAGCCACAAGCCCCTGACATTGGGAATACCCTCCCTGGCTCCTCGTTGCCCTCTCCCGCTCCCTCTCCCCACGCTCTCCCTCTGCCGCACCCCGGCCCCGAGCCACCGGACACCCATGGAGGCTCCCCCGGCTCCCCTCACCACCTTCATGGCTTTATTTTCCCCACCACAGACAGATCTCGGCCACCTGCCCTGGGCAGAGCTCAGCCTTGGCACAACAGGCGAAGGGGCTTCAACCCCTCCACCCCCTCACACAACATCTGGGCCCCCCCAGCCCTCTCAGGGCTCGCTCAGGGCCCCCTCAACATCCCTCATGGCGCCCTCACATCCCCTCAGGGCTCCCTCACCGGCTCTCAGGGCTCCCTCACACCTTCAGGGCTCCCTCCCCCCCTCTCAGGGTCCCTCACTCCCTCTCAGGGCGCCCTCATCCCCCCTCACCCCCTCTCATGACTCCCTCACCCCACTCAGG
>VYZM01019770.1:596081-614338 GCA_013398915.1 Dromas ardeola | reverse complement strand
GCTCCGCCCGCGGCTGCCGCAGTGGGCCGGCCCCGGGCCCGCCCCGCCCGCCGCCGCGGGGCTGAGAGGAGTCTCGTCGTCTGCGGGCGGCCTGCGGGCGATGTCGGCGCTGGAGTGGTTCGCCCACAAGCCCCTGGGCGACGGCATCTTCTGGATCCAAGAGCGCTTCTACGAGTCGGGCAACCGGGCCAACATCTGGCTGGTGCGGGGCTCGCAGCGGGACGTGGTGATCGACGCGGGGCTGGGGCTGCGCAGCCTGCCCGACTACCTGCGGGACGCCGGCCTGCTGCCGCCGGCCGAGGGGCCCGGCCCGCGGCCGCTGCTGGCCGTGGCCACCCACGTTCACTTCGACCACTCGGGAGGACTGCAGCACTTCGAGGAGGTGGCGGTGCACAGCGCCGAGGCGGCGGCCCTGCTCCGCGGCGACAACTACGAGGCCGTCACCTGGCTGTGGGAGCGGGAGGTGGCGCGGCCGCCGCGGCCCGGCTGGCGGGCCCGGCAGTTCCGCGTCCCCCCGGTGCGGCCCACCCGCCTGCTGCAGGAGGGTGAGTGGGGCAGGAGAGGGGCCTGGCGGGTGAAAGGCGCGTTTCGGTGGTGAAAGTACGGACGGGAATTGAGAAATGTGCATAGAACATTTGCCTGATCTCTTTGCCTGTTGGCGCAGGATTTTTTTGTCCTTAGAACCAAAGTGATTAAAAAGTGAGTGACGGACTAATTGAGCACCCCGGGTTTAGCGTGAGGCTTCTGACAGTATGTCAGGCGGTTTGGGCCTCTGGTCACCCTTATTATTTTTGGTGTCCCTGCCCATGGCGGGGGGATTGGGACTAGATGGTCTTCAAGGACACTGGCCCAGGTTGCCCAGAGAAGCTGTGGCTGCCCCATCCCTGGAGGGGTTCAAGGCCAGGTTGGACGGGGCTTGGAGCAACCTGGGCTGGTGGGAGGTGTCCCTGCCCAGGGCAGGGGGTGGCACTGGGTGGCCTTTAAGGCCCCTTCCAACCCAAACCATTCGATTAATCTATGATTTATAAACTGTCAAGGCATAGCAGTGTAAAGAACAATTTGTTGAAATACGTACTGCGAAGAATATGGATTTTGGTTTACAGAATTCATGTAAGTGTGACGTTGCAGATAAAAAAAATTCTGTTTCTTCTCTCATAGGTAACAATGACTGGGTTATTTTGGCAGCAAACCCCCCAGCTGTACAATACCGTGAAGCATAAGTTAAAGGGTAGCTGTCTGATAGACAGGTGACACCTTTTGCAGGGGACCTAGTCTCTTCTTGGCTCTATCAGGCCATCTCACAGAGGTGCTTAGAAAAGCAGAACTGAACTGACTGAAGGCTTCAGAGAAGATTAATTAATTACAATCGCAGATTCATAAAATGGTTTAGGTTGGAAGGGACCTTAAAGCTCACCTAGTTCCAACCCCCTGCCGTGGGCAGGGACACCTCCCATTGGACCAGGTTCCTCAAAGCCCTGTCCAGATCTGATGTGACTGTAGGCAATCAACAGAAGTTTAAGTTGTTTTTCTTTAAACGGGAGGAATTAGTAAAAAAACAATACTGTAAAACAACAAGCACACTCGCTGTCAAAATCACGTCAGAGTTTCTAAGTTAACGTTCATTGAGACATACTGCATGGAAGTGGCATGTCATCTCGGTGCATGTGTCATTGCTGTGGGGTGAGGTTATGCAGTAATGATGAAAATACAGAGTATGGCAGGGGCAATATTCTCTTTCAGGCCAAAACCGCAGCTTTTACTTGCACATTGTTTACTTCATTTGTTAAGTTTAGTTTTTGCATTACCTTAATCTTACCAGCTCTTCCAAGCACTTCCTATTTTGGCTGTTGTAGCTAAGATTGCATCTATTTGTATTGGGCCTTACCATTTACTGTTTTCCTCGTCAATTGTATCTTCTAAGACTCACAGTTTCTTTCAGCTGTCCCAGTCCTTTTATTTCTTAAATTCTGCACATTTCTCCTTTAAATTTTGGATGCCATATTCTGTTTCTTTGTGCTCTTTTCAGTGCCAGGAGCACTTTGAAACCCACGGGAACATTTTGCTCCAGTAACTTCACCACTGAAACAACACCACTGTTGTTTCATTCACCAAAACAGGCATTTTTGTGCACAATCTACTCAAGTCTAGCCCTTTCTCCTACCAAGGCTTCCCAACATTTCCCTGAAAGAGAATTTGGCTAAAAAATTCTCTCTGATAATTTTGAAACTAGCTGCTTCTGCAAACGTAGGTGTCTGTTCCCCTGTTGGTTATAGCATGGTCAGATATTAGTTCTTCGGTGACTTCCAAATGCTGTTCTATCATTTTCAGTAATCCTTTTCAGTTGAGTACCTTCACAAAAGGTCTGCCTTTCAAGAGTTAAGTGCCTTTAGGCTTGCTGAGTCTTACTAAATTTGTGGCATGCTTGTCTCTAGTGTTAGACAGATCTGTGACTTTCTGATTTTTAATACACTACAGGTTTGGTAACTTGTTCTCCTTGGAACCTGAAATGCATATTACATTTTTAAGAATCGTTTTGCGATGTTACTGGATGTTACTTCTTTTAGAAGTAACTGTGTCACATAGTTGTTAAGCAGCTGCTTCTGAGAAGGTTGCTTATATGTTGGTCTTCCTTCCATACACAGCCCTAAAGTGTCCATATTTACCACCTGTAAATTAATGGGGTTTGCACATTTTTAATTAGCTGGCATTACAATTTAAAATCAACAGCAGATTTATTTGGCCTGTTCTCCATCCCTAGACTGACTTTCTGCTGAAAGTACCAGTTCAGTGGTTAGTACAATGAAAAGGCATTCACATTTAAGCTGGCAAAAAGAAAAATGACCTTATGTTAAGAAAGTTTTATTTTTATACATCTGCTTGAATGAGATGAAGAAAGTGTGTGTAGGCCAGTCCTGGTTCTCCTCCAGCAATTTATGTTCTGTCATTTTGTTAAAGGAGAAGCTGCTGCCCGAGCATTCATAGATGCTCAAGGACTCACGCACACACCACCCGAGTCTTTCACTGCCGGGACCAGGGTCCCTTCGCCGCGAAGCCAGCGGGTGCCCCTTCCCACTCCTCTCACACACACACTTAATCAAGGGCGCGCTCCCTCCTTCTTCAGGCTCCACCCTACGTTTCCCACAGCAGAGTCGCAGGCATCAAGTTTTATAAAAATAGGTAATTTAATTGAAAGGTACAGCAGCAGGGTCAGCTCGGGCTGGGTGCCTCCGAAAAGGGAGGGACATTGAACAAAGACACCCCTGGGCAATTATACCCATGCGATCTCTACACCTGCCTCTCATGTGGTGTTCACCCATCTTTTAGTCCAATGGTGATTTTTGGTCTGGGGTCTTCTGACATCTTCTTGGACTCCTTTTCTGTGTCCAGGCAGGCCGTTGACTGCTCTTACCTTGTTGATTTGCAGCCTCTGCTGACAGTCGTAGCCTCCTTACCTTCTGGTTTATGCTTCTTGTGCACCTGCACTTGCTGGCAGAACGTGGGGAACTGAAAAGTCACAGACTTGGGGAAAACACTACCAAAACATCAGCGTGTTATCAACGTTTTTCTTAGACACCTGCTAGGAAAATTACTAAGAAAATGAACTATTACAGCCTAAAAGCTTTAGCAAATCTAGCTACTCATGCCAAGAAAAGCTAAGCAAACAGCATAAATCACTCCATATTATAACCCTGAGTAATTTATTCTAATTAAAACTTATTACTTAAGCTAAAAAACTAACATCTGTCAACAATTTTGCCTTTCAAAGTAACAGCAGTGGAATTCTAGATGAATTAAGTGGAGGTAAAATTATAATTAATTGTGAAATACTTATTTTGCAGGAGACCTGTATTATATGCGTTCTGTTTGTTTCCTGCTTTATTTTCTCTAACGCATTTCTTTTCACATTGTTTAGTTTATTGGGGTGGGAATAGATGCAATTAATACAGCCCGAGCCACTAACACTGGAAAATACACTAATGTCAGCTGTATCTTTCAGATGCGTCTTTGTCACTCAGCAAAAAAATAAAAGTCCCGTTCCCATTGTTGTGGATATATATAGTACGTACAAACTCTCGGCACATGGGTAGATCATACGCTTTCTGTGGTGTTCAATATACACGATAAATGCATATGTTTTCCTGTAAAACATCTGTTTGCAGGGGATGTGATCAGCCTCGGAGACCGACAGCTTACTGTCATGCACATGCCTGGTCATTCAAGAGGCAGTATTTGCTTACACGACAAAGACCGGAAGATTTTGTTCAGCGGAGACGTGGTGTACGATGGATCCATGATTGACTGGCTTCCCTACAGCAGAGTAAGTGACTACGTTGCGAGCTGCCAGCGCCTCATGGAGTTGGTGGACAGAGGTCTCGTGGAGAAGGTACTGCCTGGGCACTTTAACATATTTGGGGCAGAAAGGCTGTATCGGTTAGCTTCCAACTACATTGCGCAAGCTGGAGTTTGTCACAAGGTTTCTACTTGTGCCATGAGATCCCTTGCAAGCATAGCACTTCGCATTACAAATTCCAGAGTCACTTCGTAGTGACTACATTTTGTGCGATCTGTTCCCTCCTGAAAACCCAAATGGCTTGTGGAAGGGTTGATACAAGCAAAAGCAGTATGCGTTAGTAAAGAGCTGGCAAATTAATACAGATGAGCTGCAAAAATCCTGCCTATTTTTGCCTACTTTATTCCTATTTTTATAAAAAGTATATAAGCTAGTAGCTTTAGCCAAAGCTACCTTTTTTCTTTTTATTTTTTTCAGTGCATGTTTGCACATGTATTGTGATTGAAATATATTGTTTTATTTTTGTTATGATTCTGACAGATGCATATATGCCAAAATGAGAGGTTTTACATCCATGCCTGAAACCTTGTTGATGTAGCACTAGGTTTGTGACTATTCACTCAACTCTTGCTCAGGTTTTGGCCTAAGGCAGCTCTTTCTGAGACTAGCACCGTTAGGTCAAAGCAAAAGCAACACCTCCGCAGGACTCAGCGGGCAGAATGAGGTGAGGGCTATTCTGCAGCCATTGTCACCTCCCGCTCAGTGTCTGCTGCACCCATCATCATCGCCTGCATCTTTGCCAGGTAGCTGTCTGGGAGTTTCTTTAGAATCCACTAACACATGGAAATGCTATAGACCAAACTTCCGAGCTGGAAGGTATAGGTACATCGGCTTACTGAAAAAGCTTTTGATGCGGGTCCAACAGCAGACGGAGTGTTGAGGCCTTTCATGCTTCCTGGTGTGGTGCAGGGGACGCCTGCACCATTACAGAGGAGCAAGAATGCGAACTCTCACCGTCGGCTAGGGAACTATTCTGCTTATGGGCATGCGAGTTAGGATTAGAGAATGTATGAACTAATGAATTAATGTGTTAGACTAGTCTGTAAGAAGTGGATTGAGCCCTTGCTTGATGTGCTAGGGTTTTTTTCTGATGAGCTCATAAAAGAAATTTTTATTCGCAGAGTACGTTCTGTAAATTCGAGAGCACTGGTCTGTGACAAGCTTTAAGGTTTTTTTTGTGTTTAAGAGTATTTTTATGTGGCTGGATTGTAACCTGGTTGTTACTGCTCTGTGGTAGGGGAAGGATGGAGGCTTTAACGTTACCTTGCCCTACTGCAGGTGCCGGATTAAACAGCCGGTATGCTTGTTACCACAAAGTGGATGTAACTTGAGCTGTTCACTGTGTGCTTATGAGGTGTTTGATGTGTATGTTTTTTATGAAAAGTAAAGTGCATTGCATTTGACTTTGTTACAAAAAAAGTTGAATATGTTGAGAAATGCTAAATGACATTGTAACTTGCTTATGAAAATTGAATGTGTGATGTTTAAAAGCTGTTGAAATGGTTAGAGTCTGTGTAATTATTCTAACAGTATGTATATATTTAACTTTTTTAAAAGGACACTGTCTGATGATATTTTCATATATAGACATATACACTTTCCTAAAAAGAGTGCGAATGTTTTCCCCAAATTTTAGTGGAGTTTAACCTTATTTGTTTGGCTTCCACTTTAGGGGTAAGCTTTTTCCCCGCCTCTCATCATACCCAACAGAAAGGGAGTCCAAAGTTTTGGCTCTGTCTAAGGCATGGGGGAGTGGAAATCTTCTCAATAGGTGTAAAAACTGGTGAAGAAAACCAGTTGCAAAATAAAAAAGCATCTCTGTCTAAAAATTACGCAAGAGTTAGGTAATACGTTCCTCCTTTCACAGATGTCATGGTTTAGGCTGGGCTGGCCACCAAATAAATCCACTCCCTTCCCGTATAATAATTTTCATTATTTTCTTACCTTTCTTAAAAACAACTTCTGCTGTATCACCCCATACAATGATGTTGTCAATGTATCATAGGTGATTGGGAGCTCCAGCCTTCTCCAGTGCAGTCTGGAGCAGTCCATGGCAAATAGTAGGGCCGTGTTTCCATCCCTGGGGCAGTCATAGAATCGTAGAATGGTTTGGGTTGGAAGGGACCTTAAAGACCATCTAGTTCCAACCCCCTGCCCTGGGCAGGGACACCTCCCACCAGACGAGGCGGCTCAAAGCCTCATCCAGCCTGGCCTTGAACNCCTGGCCTTGAACCCCTCCAGGGATGGGGCAGCCACAGCTTCTCTGGGCAACCTGGGACAGGGGCTCACCACCCTCACAGCAAAGAATTTCATCCTGATATCTCATCTAAATCTCCCCTCTTCCAGTTTAAAACCACCCACCTCATCCTGTGGCTCCCCTCCCTGATCCAGAGTCCCTCCCCAGCTTTCCTGGAGCCCCTTTAGGGACTGGAAGGGGCTGGAAGGTCTCCCCAAAGCCTTCTCTTTCCAGCCTGAACAACCCCAACTCTCTCAGTCTGTCCTCATAGGAGAGGTGCTCCAGGCCTCTGATCATCTTCCTGGCCCTCTACTGGACCCGTTCCAACAGGTCCATGTTCTTGTGCTGAGGACTCCAGAGCTGCACGCAGGACTCCAGGTGGGGTTGATAGCAGCTATACTGGATGCCTCTCCAGGTGAAAGTAAACTGTGGCCTGCACTCTGCTGCCAAAAGAATAGAGAAAAATGCATGAGCAATGTCAGTTGTAGCATACTGCTTGGCTGCCTTTGACTCCAGTTCATACTGAAGTTCTAGCATGTCTGGCACGGCAGTGCTCAGCGGTGGTATGACTTCATTCAGGCCACAGTAGTCTACTGTTAATCTCCAGTCTCCATCAGATTTTCACACTGGCCATGCACTGGCCATATAGGGCTGTTGAAGGGTGAGCGAGTCTTGCTGATCACTCCCTGGTGCACCAGCCAACGAATCAGGTTCTGGATGGGAATCGGGAGTCTCAGTTGGAGCAGTATTGTTATCCATGCACTGTTGTAGTGGCAATTGGCACCTGCTGTTCTTCAGCCCTCAGCAGCCCCACAGCAGAAGTGTCCTCTGAAAGACTCGGCAGGGTAATGTGCTCAATGTCTGCAGCTGCGGTACCAAAGGCCCACCGATACCCTTTTGTGTCCTTAAATGCCCACTCCTGGGGTAGTCTATGCCAAGGATGCATGGAGCATTTGGGCCAGTCACAATGGGGTGCTTCTCCCATTTATTCCCAGTTAGGTTCACTTCAGCATCCGATACAGTCAGTTCCTGAGATCCGTCTGTCACTCCAGAAAGAGTGACAGATTCTGCCCCTCTATGATTCGATGGCAATAGGGTGCACTGTGCACCAGTGTCCACCAGGGCTTTATACTTTTGTGGCTCTAATGTGCCAGACCATCGAATCCACACCGTCCAATAAATTTGGTTGTCCTTCACCTGGCCAAAGGCAGGGCCCCTCTAATATTGCGCATAGTACCTGTGATTAACAGAGGGGTTCACTTGGCTTGTGTAGCTATCAACAAATGGGTTAGTTCTCAGACCAGAGAACCGCTTACCGAAGACCGCAGCAGCCATCCTCCTGGAAAAACTCTTTCTTCTATTTGTTTTACTTTGCAACTTGAGTACTCATGCCTGTGAGTCAGCGGTAGGTTGTCCATCCCACTTCCTCATGTCCTCACCGTGGCTGTGGAGGTAAAACCACAGGGTACCTCGTGGCATGTTCCTTCTTTCTTGAGCCGGTCTCGTAGGAGGGCTCTCCTGATGCCTGCAATGTGGGTCCATACAGGGGAAGAGTGGGATCTTGTCTCCATCCTGGACAGTTTATCAAACAGGTTTTCAAATAATTTCTTGGATTTCTCAGTCATTTTCTCAGTTATTTTCTCCACGGCCACAACAGTGAAGGGACAAGAGAGACTGTCTTCGTACTATTTTACTCTGTTAGACACTTCATGGACAGTTGGTGTGTCGGCATCAGATCCTCCCCAGACCATTGTTGACAATGTGTGGGAATACATCGGTGGTGCACTCTGCACAAACTTCTGCAACGTAAGTCATTGGCATGGCATTTCATCAGGGTCTACATTCACTCCCCAGGCACCATAAATCACCTCTCGCACAGCCCATTCTCTCGGGTACTTAATACCTTTCTCCATGGTGGTCCATTTGCTTGGGTGGCATTCGATATTGTCCTTAAAGGGATACCTGCCCTTTATGGCTGACGAGAGTTGCCTCCAGGGGCTGAGAGTTTTTTTGGCTTTCTCCCAAGCACCTTATCAATGCCTCCATCTCTGGCCAGGTTTCCCAACTGCCTGGCTCCTCTGCTGTCTAAGTCTATGGTATTGGCCCCATTATCCCAGCATCAGAGCAACCAGGTGGTAAGTGTCTCACCTTCACAATGGCTAAAGGCATGCCCATTCAAAAGGAAAGATATCCTCCATGATTTGTGTTTAAATCTGTGCTCAGTATCAGCTACAAGACACTTAAATGTCCAGATCAGTGTCAAAATATCCTATTAAGCCATGCTTAAGTCCATGAAGTATATCTAGGTACAGTAATTGCCTGGGTTTTTTTCCTTTACCAAAATTTATGGAATAATTTCCTAGCTCAGAAGTGAGCTTTATATGAACATAGCCCAAAATGGGATGTGTTAGTAAACTGCTGCTATAATCCAGTGGAAAGTAGTTTTTGAGGGTCTTGAAATATTTTTGTATTGTAAGAAATTCACTACTAGGTAAATGATATGTCTTAACAACTGGTTCTGACTATTTTTGTTAAGAATTACCAAGTTTTAGTCATAAAAGTTTTTGACAGTGTCCCTTTAACACTACTTGGATTAAATATTTAAAACATACATTGTAAGTTTAAATATTGCAACATCTTGGGCATTCAAAAACGTTGATTTTTTTTGTAAGATCTAAATGTATGTTAATGCAGTTTTTGGTAGACTGGGGAATTAAAAAAATCAGACGGGAAGTTTTGCTATGTAATCTGTCAAGATGTTTGTGATGCTAAACAACAGTTTACACATAAAAAAAAATTAATGATAGATAACCACAATAAAAAATGTTTTAATCCTGTGCAGTCCAGTCATAATTTCTAGGTATTTTCTAAAAGAAGCACTTTTTTATTCTAAATGGAGTGTAAAATCTTTAGCAGTTGCTAGCAGTGGTTTTTTTGTGTTTCTGAGCAAAGGACTGCATCATAAATGTTTACATATCACAGACTGATGCTGCAAAGCTTGTATAAAACCATTAGTGGGTATTTCTTGAAAAAAAAACCAAACCCACATTTTAACGGAAATCAGAATTAGGTTTTCAATGGAATTTGCACACAGAAAACATGGATGTGATGAAAGTATATATTTGGGGGTCAGTTTCAGTTTGTGGTGATGTAGATTATTATTTCCACACAAGACAGTAGCTAATGACAGCCGTTTACCGTACTTGAAACAAAAGTGGTCACACAGCTTTTGTTCAGCACATAACTGGAGCTTGAAATAATGCCTAGCATACTTGCTGTCTAGTTTCCAATAAAATATAGGACTCCTTATTAACTGATAAACTGTAGAAGCTTCATGGAAATTAGTCCATGAACAACAAAAGCAGCTGCTGTCATGAAAACCAGCAGAAAATAAATGTGCCTATATAAAGCCAAGAATAAATGAAGAAGGAAAAATGCACGTGTTCTTTTAAAGATGAAGGTGTGCCTCCTTCCAGACAGCTGATAACTGGACTTCAGGGGTATGTGGTTGTTCAGTTAATACAATGCATTTGTTTCCTTCCAGGAGTTACAGTGCCAAGTGCAGTCTTCAAGTCAATCTCTTTGCATATTAGCACAATTGCAATTAGTACAAATACAATCTTATTTTCAAAACTAGTTTACCTTGTTAAATTTTGAATTTTATGGGATGATAAGGACAGAATTTGAAGTCAAATATAGGTAGAAATAAGATGATTTTATGAGGGAAATTAATGAACTGTAAGTAATTATGAGGGAAATAAGGCAATTAAATTAAAATAATTAAAAAATATTACAATGTTGGTTTTATCTAAAGAAGAAAAAATACTAGCGTGGGAGCAGACAGCTGGGAGGCTCCACTTCTCAGATTAGGTTATTGGGGTCCCCCACCCGGACCTCTTCCTCTGTCATTTTTGGCAATGCAGAGGAGTTTTTTATCATACAAGCTAACAATCAGGACTAAGCCAGCTGATCAGGTGTCATCACTTCAAAGCACTGTACAGCAGTGTATCAATGATTCCCCATTACACATTTAGGAACAAGGTAACTTGTAGTGGAAGTAAGACACCTCAGATAGGAGTTTATACAATGTGGCAACACACAACTTCCACTCTGTGTCTAACGAAGGATGGGCAAAGCCTTTCTCTGTCATCTGGCGTCAGTAATAAGTTCAGATCACAGAATCATAGGGTTGGAAGGGACCTCTGGAGATCATCTAGTCCAACCCCCCTGCCAGAGCAGGGTCACCTTAGAGCAGGTTGCACAGGAACGCGTCCAGGCGGGTTTTGAATGTCTCCAGAGACGGAGACTCCACCACCTCTCTGGGCAGCCTGTGCCAGGGCTCTGCCACCCTCAAAGGAAAGAAGTTCCTCCTCATGTTGAGATGGAACTTCCTATACTCAAGTTTGTGCCCATTACCTCTTGTCCTGTCACTGGGCACCACTGAAAAGAGCCTGGCCCCATCCTCCTGACACCCACCCTTTCAGTATTTATAAGCATTAATAAGGTCACCCCTCAGCCGTCTCTTTTCCAGACTAAACAGACCCAATTCCCTCAGCCTTTCCTCATAAGAGAGGTGTTCCAGTCCCCTCATCATCTTGGTAGCCCTATGCTGCACCCTCTCCAGCAGTTCCCTGTCCTTCTTGAGCTGGGGAGCCCAGAACTGGACACAGTACTCGAGGTGTGGCCTCACCAAGGCAGAGTAGAGGGGGAGGATGCACATCAAGAGTTAGCGGCACTGTGTCACCACCGCACAGGACACAAAGATTTTGATGACCCAGTTACAAGCATTTCACCTGCTGTCCTGTTTGAAGCAGGAGCACTAGGAACTCAAGGTGTAAGCAAAATCCATCACTCTCACCTTTCTCAATAAATGGTCTGACAAGGAATTGAAAGTCTGTTACACGTACTGTGAAAAACATCGTATTTGACATCAAGTTTGATATGGTAAATTTTCCTAGCAACAAGAATGAATTTTCTTCATTGGCATTCAGCAGATAAGGGGACAGGTTTGGTTTGCAGATCAGAAATCGAATGCTTTATTGCACTTCTTTGCAGACAAGTATAAAATAGAAGGCAAAGAAAGACCATCTTGAGGTCACCTAGCACTGTCTTCATGCAGAGAAGCAGAATATTTCCTTAAAACTAGAGGTTCCCAAGTCTACCTGCCCCACTTTTTCTGCTTTCCATCACTTTTTCACTTTCTAGTGCCTCAACTGCCTCATGTTTCTGGCCTGCTACCAACTTTTTCCTTCATCCCACATCCTCTACTGCTGCTTTCTCACACATACCCAGACTTCTGTCTGTGCCTCCCCATGAGTTCCCCCACCCTTTTTCCCCTTTCCCTCACCCTGAGAAATGGCCTCTTTTCCTTCACAATATCTGAAATCCACCATCTAGAGCGCTGGGTCTGGAGCCCAAGATAAGAAACCCAACAGAGAAGGGGCAGCCCTGCGGCTCACCTTCGGCCATACAGGTCATTCCACAATGCCTTATTGCTTACTGATCAACTTAAGACTTCTCTTCACATTCAGTCCAAGTTACCCTTCTCTACAAAGTAAGCTGTTACTCTTGGATGCAGTGTCCACATAACATCTTTTTACATAGCAGGAATCTGTTACCAGTTAGCTACCATAAGCTTAAAAACACGACATATAAGGAAAAGTTTAATTGTTTTTTTCCTTCAAAATCTTTCCAGTTTCTTTATTCCTGGCATATTCCTATTTATGCTCTGCAAAACTGTATGCCACTCAAGCTTTGCCAGCGCCGAGCAGAATAGAACAAACTCATCCTTGCTTTACATATTTGCACTTTTCCTAATACATCATATTGTTGATTCATATTCATATTTCTGGTCCCTTGTAATCTCCAAGTTCTGTTCTGTAATAATATTTTCTGTGCAGTTACTTCCCATCTTGCTTTTCTGCATTGGAGTTTTCTCCTGTGACATAAAGCACTGTCAACTTGCCTTCATTCCTTTTCATATCACTGATTCCAGACCACCTTGTCAGTTGGTCAAAATAATTTTGAATTCTGGTCCTGTCTTCCGTCGTGCTTGTAGCTCCTCTAGCCTCTGCATGGTGGGTATACGCGGTTGTCCTTCTTACAGCTGGAGAAGGAAGCCAGAGTTTGAGGAGACTGCTTTAGTCACAGTAAGTACGAATAGCCTTCAGGCTGCCTCATACCTTTCTTTCACTCTGCATTCATCTCATATTCACCCCATCTTCTGCTCAGAAGAAGAATCCGTAGAAAGGATTTCTTCATAGCAATCGGTGTTTTAGTTCATTCTTTGGCACTTTGCATTTAAGTTTTAAAATGTAAAATTCTATTTTTCTTTCTGATGTGCATGCAATCTGATTGCAGTTTCTTAGCAGTCACATACAATTTTTATTTACAGCAACTACGAATGTGTTGCTTTATTTTAGTCATATTGAACTACACCTTGTATTTCACAAGAGATGCTACATTGTGAGGCAGCTATCTCAGATGAGTAAGGGGTCTTTATAATTGTCTTTTTAATACACATGGAAATTAAACAGTCATTTAAATTACTTCAATACTACGCATCTCATTTTATTTTTACATTAGTGAACATCCCTATTTGCCATCATGTCACTATGAAAAAAACATGTTGCTGCTAAAAAGAACATTCCCAGGAAGAGGAAAAAATAGCATCCTTACTGTTAAATCCTAGACTGTAGGATGCTATAGTGCAGAGCTCAGGATGAGCTTTAGAACAAGCGCTGTTAAAGCCTAGTGTAACACCTTGCCTTTTAAGAGCAGACATCTGTAGCCGAAGAAAACTAAAAATAGAGATCTGTTAGGAAAGAGGGAGGGAGGCAAGGGTGGAAAAATATATGGCAAAGGAGGAAATATAAATATTTAACTTTTAAAATCTAGGTGTAAGAATTCAACCAACACTGTTTCAAGTTATTATTTATAATTAATGCATGTATTACTGAAATCATTAAGCAGTAACTTGTGTCTAAAAATTCAACCAGATTTCATCCAAAACTAATTCTTCTTCAGTCCCCTCATTTCCAAATTAAATTAGGAAGCACAGGAACGGATACAATTGAAAAGCAATTAGAAAACACTTGTTAGGTTTTATTTTAAATTTAATACTATTTGAAGCTAAATATTACACAGGGGCTTTGCTGGTAAAAACATGTTAGGTTATATTTACACTGCATACGCACATGGATATCCAGGCTAGTCAGAATGCAACCTAGTCCTCTGAGGTGCATAATTAGCCCAGAAAACTCGTGTGATGTTAAATCACTTTACTACTAGCTTACACATTCACACCACGTTGCTTGTGTAATCATACCTCAAAGTCAGTTAATGCTTCTTCAGAGTACCTACAGGTGGAATACCCTTTCTCTGTTCCTCTCCTATATTCCTACGTAAAGACAGTAAGTCATGATGGTCTGCCTACTCGCCTGCGGTGTGGAGGTGCGGTGAGTATGGGCAGCGCAGGCTGGGCTGGAGGAGCAGCAGCAGTAGACTTCCCACCTGGTGCTCCATCTGGGCAGGGGCGGAGCTGCAGTGGTTTGCTGTGCTGAGAGGAGGAACGCATAGGAAGCTGCCACCAGGGACTACATCTCTCTGCAGAACAAAAAAACATCTAAATTTACCATGAAAATTAAAAGAATCGGCTTCATTGGGTGATTAAACATTAAAGTGGAAACCCACAGTGTTATAAGCTTGCTCTTTGCTTTTGCTGTGCTATCCAAAACCATTTTCAGCACATGGTTTCTCCAACTATTCAACTTTTATTGGATGGGCTAATTCACCAATTTAATCATAAAGTCACAGAATGGTTAGAATTGGAAGGGACCTTGAAGATCATCTCGTTCCAAACCCCCTACCCTGGTCAGGGACACCCCCCACCAGCCCAGGCTTCTCCAAGCCCCGTCCAACCTGGCCTTGAACCCCTCCAGGGATGGGGCAGCCACAGCTTCTCTGGGCAACCTGGGCCAGGGGCTCACCGCCCTCACAGCAAAGAATTTCTTCCTAGTATCTCATCTAAATCTTCGCTCTTCCAGTTTAAAACCATTACCCCTCATCCTATTGTTACACTCCCTGATGACTGACTTCATGCGTGTTCCCACATGTGCCCAGCAGTGTCCAGGGAAGGTTACAAGGCATTCAACAGCAATTAAAATTGGAAAGCACAGGGAAAACAAACAAGCAAAAGAACCCTGACAGAGGAAAAAGGACTCAGGAAAGGTCCTTGGACAACACTTCTGTGACTGTACCAGAGCTAGACCCAGATGTACCAGTTTGACCCAGATGTACCCAGGAGTACATTTCCAGTCATCAAACTGGCTAGAACACATAATATATTTTTAATATGGCTTTACATTTTTACACTGATTTTGTGCTGTATGTTTTGCTGTAAGAGTGACATGAACAAACAACACTTGAACTTGCATGAAATCTGCCCAAGCAAAACTACTCCTTCAGAAATTTTCTGGATTAATTTTATTGAGAAAGCAGCTTGTTGCTTTACATCAGAAGGTTCTGATACTTGATCTTGTTTTCAACACCACAATGAGGTTTGTAATCTTCTGGACCCTCAAATTCAGCTTGGACAAGGTAACAGTATGGTGGTTTCAAATACTAATGAAATTAGGAATAGAAAAGGCAACATACTCACTCAAAGGGAAGATATGGCTGGCAGACAGCCCCACAAATGGCTTTCATGTAGCAGCAGATGAGTTCGAAAAAGAATTAAAAGCTGAAGATACAGCCAATAATAAAGCCTACAAGTGCAGGCCACAAATAAACAATTATTTTCCTTATTAAGCTGGCAATACCTAGGTGTGAGGAACATGCTAGTTTATTCTAGTTAGTTCTAGTTTATCCACTCTAATCATAAGAGGTAGTTTTAAAAGGGGCTTCGCCAGCTCCGAAAATGTAAGAGTGTGCATGTCACAGCTACCATACACAAAATCAAGTATTTATTTTTAGCTATTATATTTTGAGCCTGTCTTTTCAGTTTTGAATTCCTGGCATCTCCATTTCATGCACAACACCAGCACTGCTGCCAGCTTTACTAAATTTACAAACAGTGGCATTTTGGTTTCCGGAGCAGAGCTTTTGCCATAACATCCCATTAAGAACAGCACCAGCTGCACTGGGAATCTGTCTGCTTGGAGACCTGCCCTAAAGATCTCACAGTTTAGCACAAAGAATAACAACATCACTACAAACACCGAGGGCTGTAAATGGTATGATGGTAAGACATTTGTCCTTCCTACACTTGCAAATGAGACTGGTTGGGAATCATCAAATTTAGAGGCAAAGCACAGAGGGGTGCATTTATTCCTGTAGATTTTGTAGACCCTAATTGTCCTTATTTTTTCAAGCCCACCTTCACTGGTCACCTACCCAGGTTAGGCACCGGAAGTGGTTACAGCAGACCTGGCTGTGTGCTCCCTTCTGGAAATACCATGGTGAACAGCAGAAGAGCGAGAAGTCCTACCCCTACTACCTGAAGCCACTGCGGGAGGATTTGCTATCACTTGTTCAGTGAAGCACATAAGCACCTACAGGCAGAATTCACAGCGCCAGCAAGCTTCTATTGCCGGTAGGAAACACAAGGAGAGCCACATGTGTGTTAGGTAACTAACGGCTAGAGGGAAGTGCTTAGTCAGCTGTGCATTTCTTCTCATTAAAGTAATGACAACCTCCTTGGCCTCAGAGGCAACAAGGAAATTTTCTAGCTCATCTGCTAAGTTTAGAAATAGAGACCTGAACATGGATCTCCAGTTCCTGGAAGCATACTCAAGAGGGTCATTCAGTATCAGGTATTTGAGTCTACCTGCCAGGGCGCAGTGAGGACAGGGGTGCTCCACAAGAGAGTACAAGCTAGAAGCCAAGGGCAACTGCAACATAAGCAGGAACAGCAACCTCCCCCTGGAATACAGGGAAGGTGATGGTAACCGGACCTGTCAGCAGCCTAGTGACTGCCAGACAACTGCAAGCTGATGACTCAAGTTCAAGGCCAGGCCACAAAGTCCGGTCTGAGCTCCAGCACCGACATGCAGAGGGGATGCGTGTGGGGGTCCCAGGGGAGAAAGGGCGATTCGGGGCTGCTGGTGCACTCAGGACCATAACCCTACCTCCCCCACGCTCCAGGTGAGCGTTCTCACCAGTCAGTTAATGCTCTCCTTTTATCTGTGGCCATGTAAATATGTTGTATGAAGCACAAACATGTTATTTTGCAGGTGTATTTGCTTGTTTCTTTACTATACTGCCTTGATGTGACTAGCATGGATGGCCTGCAGAGCTATCAGCTCCTAGTTCTGAGACCTGCATTCAGGACCTGTACTCAACTCTCGGCTTCAAATGAAGAAAAAAAAAAAATTTGAAAGCAAACATGCAATTGCTTAGATGAATGCATCTACCTGCAGACATAACCAAACAGCAAGGAGTGAAATGAAAAACCTCTCATCAAAAATCTCGCTATAGCACAGGTTGAGAGTCAAACCTGCTAGTAATTTATGCTTTTAGTTACAAAGCTGCCATCTGTTAACAGAGGTCAATTACAAACATCTTACAGTGTCTATGCTTACTTGATCTGTGGACCAGAGATAATATGGACAGATAAACAAGCCACATCTCTGCTTGACTTTGTTCAGGAAAAACATGTCTTGAGCACGCCTACTGATTCCAGCTCTTCATATCTAACAGTGCATAGTCAGGGTGAAGCTGCTACTGGAAAACTAGGTTTATCACTGGAAAACTAGGTGCTTGCAGCTGTAAAACACCTTCAAGACACGCTGCCAGTCCTGAAGGCAGCAGGACTGAAATGCCTGAAGGCATTTTTCACTGCCTTAGTGTCTTCAGTGAATTTAGCCAGAATGCTTAGCACGGTATTAGGAAAAGATCTGAACATCCACCTGGTCCAGCTAGTAACACTGGGCTGTGCTGCTTCAGCATTGGTTATAGAAGAGCCTTGTCTGCTCATGGAATCCCAAGTGGCAGGACACAAGGGACATCTATCGTGTGACCGGAGCACCAAGGCAGTGCTCTTTCCAAGCCAATGTTTTCTTATCAGCGAGATGAGTACTGTCCCCACCCACAGGATATGTAATGTTAGCTCATTCACTTGTCTGCAAAGCACATAAATATTAAGGGCAATGAGAACTCAAACTAGATATTATCAAGATCTTCAGTCTTCATGGAATACGGACTGCTTCCCCCAAAAATTTTTAGGAAGGCAAAGTCAGTGCACTATCAGAAAAGCTTAATACAAATGTTTCCATATACTTTGAACAGTATGTCTGTGAACACACTTATGAATCTCATCTGCCCTCACGCTTCTGAGCTGATGCTGAGCTCCCAGACCCCATCTTGAAGATGCAACAAGAAGCATCAATTCTCAGTTGACAGAAGCCGCTTCTCCAAGGAACCGTCTCCAAGGCGCTGCCAACAGCCGGGCGTGGCAAAAGGCGCCGCCGTGCCCGCTCCCCGGCTCCGGACGCCGCCTCACACAGCTCCTCCACAGCCCGCCACACGGTCACACTCAACATGGCGCCGCCCCACTCAGCGGCGCAGGGTGCGGGCAGGGCCTGGGGACGCGGGGACATTTCTGCCACCGCCATGGCACATCCAGAAGGGCAAGCAGAGGCGGCACACCGGCACCGAGGCGCCCCGGGAGGC
>VYZM01019770.1:575015-587222 GCA_013398915.1 Dromas ardeola | reverse complement strand
GGCTGTAGAGGTGAGCAAGAGTAGAAGTCATCTGCAAGCACATTTTATTCTGGGTAGCTCTCCTGGAGCTTGCCAACTGAGTTGTCAGAATCATGGATGATTTTCTGTCATGTGGCTGTTTGGTCACTAGAAATTGAATGTAGACCATTAGCTCCTCTCAGTAAGGTTATTGAGTCATAATTATTTTGGGTCAGTGCTACAGTTTTGAATTCAAATTGATAAGCTAAAAGTGGGTGGCTCAGTTTCCTCTTACTCATTCATCCATTCATTCTCTTCATTAGAGCAGTCAAGCACGAGATTGAATATGGAAGATTGACAGTATAATGTTTGTATATGGTGCTGTTTATCCTTAAGTTTCTGTGTGTTTTCTGTTCTTGAAAGAAAACTGATGCTGTTTCTAGCTTTTTAAGATTCATTCTGAAAAAGTAAATAATCCTGTGAATCAGTGTTCCGTTTAGCTTCAAACATCTGGGTCATATAGCAAAATCTTACTGTCATCTAATTCTCCTTGTTTTCCTGCCAAGAAAAAGAATCTGAAACTATTAGTTGGTAGCATTTTTAATTGATATTTCAAATATAGGAATAATATCACTTGTGGTTTTACACCTGTCTTACATTTGGGAGATTGTTTTGCTCATAGTGAAATAAGGTCTGTTGTGCGATACCCAGGCTACTTGAAGCGTTGTGTTTCCAGCTAAACCACTGAGCTGTACTGGTACACTGTAAATAAGTTTCTGTAGAAGAAAGTATTTTTGACATTTTTCTGTCTGCCTTGAAAATGTAAATAGTCTTATTTTCTTATTGCTGGTCTTGGGAATTACTTCTGTTTTGCAGTATGACTATTTTTAGAAACTCGGTGCTGTCAGTTCATGTAGTTTTTATCTTGTGTGGATGCATGTGTAGGAAACACGATCCAGTCTTAGGTCTCTGATTTTGGCACAGAATTAGGAAAAAAAACCCAAAAAACAAAAAAACCTCCACTGAAATAATACACTTCTTTAAGTCTCCAGAGTCCAAATTAACATTTTCTTCATATTAGCTGTGATACGAGTTCATTCTTTTATGATTACTTATGTAATGGAATTGAGGGAAATCTGGCACTAGGAAAGACTATGATTGCTTCTGATTTCATTGTGCTTAACTTGTGAACAGATCTTAACTCTGAGGAGGATTAACTACAATTACCTGGGTTACTGGGAATTGTAACTACACTTCTCTTTGCAGTTTGTTTGAATATTACAAAATTTGTTTTTTGTTATAATACTGTATTTCCACTTCGCAGCATTAACAAAGATGTTTTAAACCAGAGAATATTTTGGGGAGGACATTTGTATTTGTGCTGTTACTGTGATAAAGCTGTGGAAATGCTTTTTAAAGTCATACAGACAACATAGTGCTTATGTGTAGTAGAACATGATGTAGCTATGTGATGGACTGATATTTCAGAGTATAGGGTCCTAAGCTAGGCTAAATCTACTTGTTTGGTATTTTTTGAAATGTGTTGCAACAGCGCAGATTTAGGTGTTGGGTTTTTTTTTATTCTTTAACATAGTTGATTTTGTTTAATTTTCTTCTAGCTGTAAATGTAGCTCTTACTTTTCATTAAGCTTTGTTTAGGAATAGCTTGGGCACGTTGGCCAGGACAGATAATTGTCAGTGAGAATTCTTAATACGTGTCTGGTCTTTCCCATACCGCTGACATAATCTAATCATTCCCCGCTGCAGTAATTAGTTGCAGAGTGAATGTGTTCATTGGTTAACTCTTTTACAGTGGCTCTGTTTTAACATATGAGTAAGGTCAATAGCTCAGGTATAAGTGCAGCAAAATAATTAATGACTGCTAATTAATTTATTATTATGTCTCAATTTCTTCAAGTACATTTGTGTAAAATTTCTGTTAATTATAACTGAAGAATGAAGAAAGTTCAGATGGGGAAAAGCTTGTCAAAAGTCCATTTTCGTTCTAGCTAATTTATGGAATCATTAGTAAATGATCTTAAAATTAATTTTGTGTTTGGCAAGTGTTACAGGTTTGAGAGAGAGGAATACCATGGTTTGGGGGGGGTTGGACATGAGTGTCGATTTTAAGAATAACACCAAATTTGATTGTAACTGGAGCTGCAGCGTTGTTGGTTGAGAAACACTTACTTAATAAAATGTTAACATTTGAACATTAAACACTTAAAACATACTTAAAATCTTCAAAAATCATCATAATAAAGTATTATGTTTCTCATAGCCATCTTTTTACATACTTTCCTCAGTGTTTTTTTCTCTCTTGTTTTACTTTTAGAATATTTTTACTTCCGTAATTAGAAATAATAGCTTGTTATATGTGAGCTAGATTCTGACTTAAGTATTCCATGTAGTTGAACTTGCATTCTGACTTTTCCTTCTGCACGGGGGAAAAAAAGAAAAGTGCAAAATCTGTGTTCTTCTAGAAGCAAAAAATCCAGACTGGTAAACCCTGATTAGTAATGGATCATACACAATGAGTACTAACTGGAAAGCCTTTAAGTAAAAAATATAAGATAGATATGCATTATTTTCTTTAATGCTTTGTGAATGTTTGCTATTTGTCTAACAATTTTCTCTTTTTCTGCAGTCAATCAAGAAGAGTTCATTGCTATTATGACTGGAGATATTTAGCATCAGAAGAAAAGAAATGAACTCAGCGCAAAAAGGGGGAATCATTGGCAGCTTCCATTACAATGTTTTGTACTTCCGTTTATTTCTGTAGCTGGAGTCATGTAGAAAATTACTTTTCCTCACAGGACCAAAATAAATGCAGGTTGTACGCACTGAGAGTTCAGTATTTTGTATCCTTAAATACTACCACTAGAATAAATGATATATCATTTTAGAACAAGTAAGTAATGCTGCATTTCAGAATGTTCAAGTACTCATTTGTAAAATAGCTTTGTATAGGATTTCTAAATTGTATCATAAGAACCTTTTGAGGTTGACTTTGTGTTAGCATTAGCTGTGGCCTTAGTTTTGATACATAAGGTTTGACAAACTTCCATTTTAATAAAATGTTCTTTACAATTGCGACTTGAAAGTCTTGTTTTTGTAGTTTAACCTGAACTGGACTATAATGTAAAATCCTTCAGGGAAAAGATTTTTTTTTCATTTTTAGGCTCATACTTCCACTGTTCTAAATGAATGATAACGTTAAATGAGCAAGCATTTGCATCGTCAAAGATGAAATTTATGAACTCTGCTTAGTATCTGTCTGCTTTATATTACCCTGCTGTGATAGCAAAGGGCAGGCAACTATGCATGATGATAAACTGTATCAGAAATGTGTGTAAATCATCCAGATGTCAGCCAGCGGCTCTCTCTTCAGTATCTACAGCTCTGGTGGCTGTGGATACTATGACAACTGTTTATGATGAATTGGTGCTCTTTCTGCATTATCTAGTAGAAGAAAAGCACCACAGAGAATGAACTTTTAAAGTAGTTGAAGAGACTGGATGTATTTCTAGTTTACCAGGTGTCTTCCAGAAGAGTTCTTGTGGGTTGATCTTCCAGATTTCCTGTATAGCAATTGGAGTTTCTTCTTCTTAAGTCACTCTTATATATAAAAAACCACGTAACTTTAAATCTTGGTTAATCCTGTGTTCATCTTTATTGTCAGAAAAGTGGCTGCCTTTTAACTGTCAGTAATCCTGGGGTTATGAACAGGTTTGCCGTGCACAAACAATCAGAGCTCGGAATTCAATATTGTAGACAGAGGTTAAGGTCATCAAAGTTAATAGATTTTTTCCTAATATTTCTCGAGCGTGTATTGTAACATTCTTATCTGTGAAATACTGTGTTGCCCTCTATTAAGCCATCAATACCAGTCCATTCATACAGAAAGTTAAAGCAATTCGAAATGACTTGCAGTGACTCCATATAAGTGATCAAGTAATATGAGCAGACACCTCATGTAGAACCCCAGTGCGATATGTGGCCATCAGCTGGGATTTCTGTACTGCATCGCTCTCATTCGGAGAGACATCTTACAAATAGCCTTTGCTAGGAAAGGACATTCTTCCTGTTGAGATATTTTAATTGTGCTTTTTTTTTTCTAAAATTAATTATGAAAATATAATGGTGAAAAAAGGTAGGGATAAAATTAATATAAAATCTGTGGGAGTGAAGGAGTAACTGGTATTTGCCAGGAAATTGCAGTCTTTTTAATGTTCAGTTTGAGTAAAAATTCCTCTCTGCTATACCAGGGGCAGATTTTTCTAAGTGGGTTCTTGCTCAAAAAGTAAACGGCATGAAATATTTGGAGGATGAAGATTGGTGTTTATGGGGAAAAATTCTGCTATATATAGTATGGGCATAATTTACATTAATTTAAGTATAATAGTTGGGAAAGGGGGAAAATGAAAGTTGAAGGATTCTACCATGCAAGAGACAATCTTGCTTGGGAGTGAATACAGAAAACTTCTTGTAAGTCAAATAAAATGCTTTAGAATCCAATAGCAAAAATCCCCACATAAAATGTAAAACTTACTTAAAAAAAACCCCACCCCTACCATTAAAAATAAAACCAAACGCAACCCACCTTTAAGTTAGTATTTTGCGATCTTGTCAGATTTTCTTGGGAGGTGAATATTTAGGGGAAAAGATTCAGTGTTTGGGACGGAGCCTATGAACTGCTCTTAAGTATTTTCTAGGAACAGCACAGGTATTGTCTGCTTTAGCAGTTTCTGGCTTTGCTTGTAATTTCTTATGCAAACCACTTCAGCGACATTTTTATTTTCTGCAGATAGTGAAAGTGATGGGGAACTTAAAAGGTCCCTTAGTAGTCATCAAAAAACTTACCTGAGAATCATATCCTTGTTCTGAATGTGCCAGTTTTCTAATATTCTGCTGTGGCTGTTGAACTGGCTTTTATGGGGATGCTACCATTCTGTTCCTCCGTAGATGGAGGAATTTTCATAATTATTTCTTGATAGGTGTCACTTTCTGTTTGTAACTCTTCAACAAGATGCACTTTGTCTTTTCTGGATTGAGGCATTATTTCTACCTTTTTGCAGTGTACTTGAAAAATCTAACTATTCTTGCAGATGTGGCAGCACTTGTTACGGGCTAGCCAACAATTACGCAATGCTCCGTAAGCATAGGACGATGAACTGGAGAGGTCTTTTAAGTTGCTCAGACTGGGGGATTGGCACAGGAAAAAAAGAAAAAAACAATTGGCACAGGAGCGTGGTATTTACTGATACTGTCTCAATGTTTGGCTTTGCTTTTTCTCCACATTTCATTGTTCGGGAGATTTTTGCATTCCAAAACCCGTGCTTGTTTTGTGCTGCTGAATGGTGAGCTTCTTGCTGATTTGTGTACTGAGGGTGTTGCAATTTCCGTTGGCTTTCCTTGATATTCCCCGACCGACAGTAATTGTGATAGATTGGAGTCCACAGCTTGGTAAGGTCTAAGCTCTGAACTCTGTGCTTGGCCCCAGCATCAACCCTACGTGATTTGTGGGACTCACAGCTGTCCTGGTGTTTTTTGGTAGTTCCCTTGGTGTATCACAGGATACAGATTCCCAGTTTTTGTCTTTCCATGCTTTGATGTCAGGGGAGGAAGAGGGTCATTTGGTGGTGCATTTAAATCTTGTCTGTTGTAGACTAGTATCAAGGTTCAACAGTCGTCATTCCATATTTAAAAGCCACAGTGTGAATGTGTGCCTTATTTCTAGACGTGCAAAGGTGGGTTAGTGTTAAAATACTGATCTGGAGTAGCTGGGACAAACGCTTTTCTGTCGCCTCTGCCGTGGAGGGCATTGGTGTCTGGTAGAACTGCAGAAATGGCATCTAAGGGAATGTCATAATCCATCACACTAAAATCCACTCGTGCTTATCTTTAAGAGCTTGCCATAACAACAGTTTAACTGTGCCAACTAGTCCATCACTTCCCTAATTAATCCCATGCAACTTTGGGGAAATTGAGAACCTCCAAACCAGTAAAAATACCATGTTGGGGTGCACTGTATACCAAATGTTACTCTGCTGACTTACTTTAGAACAGTCTTTTCAATACTAAGTTTGTCGTGTCAAAGCGTATTTGGTTTGTGTGTATTCATGGGAAAGTTTCCGTGTCACAGTTAAGTCATCAAAAGTCAGGAAATGCCAATGTTAAGGTTACATATGCCTCATCGTGTGGAGGCTCTGGCTGAGTTCAGGAACACCTCCGCAGCGCTCTGATGACGTGGCCGTCTCCACCACATCCAGCAGAGCCTTGCTTATCCGTGCCCTTGGAGCTCAGCGAAGAGGAAAACCACGACATCTTGGCTGGCGACGGAGGCTAAAGAGGCAGTTTGTGAAGGGCGGGATGGGCAGAGAGACACTGGGAAGAGACCCAGCTGGCCCCGAGCTCGGAGGAGGACCAGTGAGAAGAAGTCTGTGCTGAGCCACAGGCCGGTGCAAGAGGAACAGCAGCCTAAAGGGGAAAGCCGTTGGGTCCATGTCGATTTCTGCCCCTGGGCTCTCCGCAAGTTCATAGCACAGCTCATGGTTACATCTTCACACACCCTGGCTGTAGGTCAGGAAGACACTTAACTTCCCACCATGCCAGTCTCGAGCTAAGTGTGGTGGTTACGGCAGGAAGCTGAGCGTGGAGAAATCCTTCAACTTTTAAAACTTCTGTCCTGAAAGTTTTGTAGGCTACGTGGGGTTCTGGGATACGTCAGCTTGGTGAACAGCAGAGGTTTTTATCACAAATTACGCAAGAATACAGGTTAAGGACAGTTGCGCTAAATCCAGTTGCCCCATAGATTGCTTGTCGTTGCTCGTAACCCCTCAGGTAGTTGGGGTTGTTTGTTGACTCGCATCTGATGGATGCACTGCTCCCATAAGCAACCCTTTACTTGTTTTTGTCAGACTGCGTCCTACTATTAAGCAGATAATGGCTGTGACTGCAGCTTGCCTTGCTGCACAGAACCGTATCTGAAGTGAGAGCTGCATTTGACTTTTTCATTAGGTCAAGAGTTTGTAGAAGATAATGGCTGGCACTAGCAGAACTTCTGGAGAAGTCATTTTCTGTAGTGCTCTTGCGGGGGGATAATTGCCACTGAAGGAGGTCTGTAGGGATGCTGAAAATGTTTCCATCCTCGAGTAACGAAAGAAAAATGATTCCACAGAGGGAAAAAGCGGTCAGTGTTTTGAGTGCTTCTGCCTTCCCTAAAGTACACCGAAGGAAAATCCGGACAAAGCCGTTCGGACAGTCCCACCGAGATGTCGCACGCATCAACAGAAAATCAGTAGAAACATCATAAACATCTAGAGAATCTTCAAGCATCTTACTTTTCTGATAGCACAAATGGTTCATCTACTGTAAAACTGTTGCTAAGCAAACTGAACATATTGGCAATTACCGGCAGTCAGAAGTGATAGCTCTCAGAATATATAATAAGTGGGAACTTTCCATATGTAGATCTTTTTGAAACGACATATGAATGTTTAGCCAGTGGAAGTTATATTTGCCACTTTTTAGCCCTTACTAATTTGAAAACTACTTCACTTACAAGGGAATATTTAAAGGAATTCTGAAGGAATAAATAAATAAATTTAAAGGAATAATTCCTTTAAAATACTGCTCCTGAAGGAATAAAGAATGGGTGTAGGAAAGGACTATTTTACTGAGAGGTCCATCTCCCCCTGGGTAGCTAGACAACACTTTTAAGATTGCCTCGAATGTTTTGCAGAAATGCTTGTTATGACGTCTGGATAAACTTTTATTGCAGAGCTTAATTATGAAAGCATTGTATTAATTATAATTTCATAAAATGAACTTCTGAAAGGGTCTTTTTTTTTTTTTTTTTTCTTTTGAGGAAGCGTTCTTGTGACTGGCAATAGAGTCTGCTTTATTGGTGTGAATCAAATTTGGACAATTTGTGTTTGTCGAATCTTGCAGTAATTTACGTCAAGTTCTTTAACCTTTTTTTCACTTGAAGGCTGTCCCAGGTGTTGTAAGGAGCCCTTCCCAGCCCTCTCCTGGAGGCGGGTTACAACACAGCAACTGTCCCAACTGTAAGTTGAGGTGTACAAAAAGAAAGAAATGTCTTAGAAAACAGTTAACCATAGAAAAGGGAGCTGTGCAAGCTCATATGATAAACAGGTCTGCTCTAATCCAGTTGCGATGGGGAAAAACCCACCGCCTACTGCTCTCTTGTTTAGTGAAGGGCAGAGCTACAATAATGCAGGTTGAAACTAGGCAGTAATGTGCTGTACCAAGGGATGCAAAAAGGAAAGAAGTAAAATATCTGTATGGTATTTGACATTGCTGTATATATATAAAAAAGAAAAACACCAACAAAACAATCACAGTTGAAGAAGCAAAGTAAAATTAAATTAGTAAAAAGTCCAAGTTAATATGGCTCATACTACAGACCTCCCTTAAAAAAGCATTAAAAGAAAAGAAGGCAAAAACGTCTGAAGGCTTCAAGAATATGGTTTGGGGCCTCCCCTTCTGCAGGGTTCCTCAATGCTGAGAAATCGTCCTGCTCAAGATTTTGCCATTTGAAGGATGCATTATACAAGTCAGTTCTCCAGTCCTCACTGAAAGTCATAAAATTCCCTGGTACTTTTAAAAGCAAAAAATTCCCCGGTACTTTTAGAAGAACAAAACGTAACTCCCACTATCCTACCTGAGACTTCTTCAGCTAATAAAATCGGGACCGATGTCTGGAGCTCTGCGAGTGAACTAATTACATCTGTTTATAATGGCTGCCACATTTATAAAAACAGTTGCAGTGCTAACAGTGTCTAATTCATTACTTTGTGAAACGCTGAGTATTGTGACTTGAAAAAGCGTTATTTTACTCATTTTTGTGGGATAAAAAAAAAAAAAAGTAATATGTGTTGTCTTTCCCACACAGTTCTTTCTGAAAAATTGATTACAGCCTAGCCAGGGAAACCTTAACAGAAAAAATTGCTTTATATTATCATTATTCTTTTTAAACCTAGGTGTTTATGAGGTGCAGTTTCTGTGCCGCATTAGTGATGCACCAGGAGGATTTGTGACTCGATTGCTTAACGAAGCAGCTCAACCGGAGCATATATCACTTCAGCTGTGCATTATGTTTTAAAAAAGTTGCACAAAAGTTTGCCGTGCCTTCTCGTGCTCGCATTTCCACAAGCAGGCGGCTTCCACTTGGCGATGGAACGCGATACGTACCAGGACGTTTAAAAAGACCAAACTCGTCAATAGTGCGTTTACCCACTAGGGGGACCCATTGTTATGACTAAAAAGTGGGATCTGAAGTTACAAAACCAGAACCAGCCGTAATCAAATGCCAGGTGGAATTTTTATACCAGAATCTTTTCGCTCTCTCAGTGTGTACACACACACCTTAAAAACCTGCGGGCCTCTGCCGCCCGTGTAATCGTGATTTGCCAACTAAGAGGCAACTTCTGTGCAGCACAAACAAGAAATCAGCATTTTGCATGTCCAGAAAGCTCACGTTTCTATGTTAGGCCACCTTGCAGCCGTATTCTGGAAGAATAATGGAGAAAAAAAAAGATTTAATTGCTTGTGATGTGCGGAATTTACTGAGAAAATATATGCGTGTCCAAAGACGTGCTAGTAATTTTATTTTCTTTTATTCCTGGGTGGGGAATCACAGCCCTCACCTCGTGCAGGTAGATTTAGGGGAGACCGGACTGAAAAAAAAAAAAAAAAAACCACAAAAAAACAAACAGCAAGAAAATGGACTGGAGATTTCTGCATGCGACATTTTTTGATTGACGGTCGGTTCATCTGGTGGTGGTACGCCTCTCCTCCTCCTCCTCTACCCCCATCTGGGTCCTGTTATTCTCCTTATTGTTCTGCAAGTTGAATTTGGCACCCAAGCTCTAAAAAGTTGGGGACAGCACGTTTCTTGGGTGTGCCAAAATAAAAAGCTATGGAAATTATTGCTTGCTGCCTAGAGTGGAGTTGTGTTAATGCTGTTTCTAATGCTACTAGTAACCATGCTTTTTCTCAGAAAGAATGTAAAACTTTATTAGTTCTTCACACGTTTAATATTTTAAATTCTCCTAGGTGCGATGGGGGATACAACGTGGTAATTTTTCTTTTTTTTTTAAGAAAGAGCATTTTAATTTAAATATGCTCAAATGAGTGAAAACTTATCTTGAATTAGTGTTTACCTAAGTAAAATTTTTTTCTCCTGCATAAGAGACTGATGGGAAATCGTGCTGTGTGACCATTTAGAAAAGTATTTCAGCGAAGTGCTTATTTGGTTCCTTTCAATGGCCCTTTTTGACACGTTGTGCAGAGCTTTGGGGTGAAATATTGAGATGACATCCAAGTAGCCAGTGGACCTGCAGCTTGCTTTCCGCAGGAGGTGGGCATCTCTGTCTCCAGGGTCTCTGCCTTGAACATCATGGACTTTCACCTCCCTCTGGAAAACAGGCACACGCACACCCCTCGGAGACGACCTTAACTTCCCAAATCACGTAGTTGCTTTTGCAATTATTACCCTCATCCTTTGCAAGGAATCTTGATATTCTATGTGTGGCAGACTTCCAGGTATTTTTATTTTACTATATGTTTATTATTCATGCGGGTTTAAAGGGGGGATAAAAACAATTAAGCTGCAGACAATTTTGTGAGGTTGTGATATGGTCGAAGGATAAATTTGCATCCACTTCTCCTCTATTGATATAAAGGTACCACACAGTGGTGAACCCGGTGTTGGTTGTTCTTTGCTAGTCTTTGTCCATCCAGCACACCTAATAGTGTCAAACATTGGGGTGGAAGGCGGGCGTTTGTCCTCTACTTCAGACGATGGGTGGCAGAAACATGGAAAAAGTGTTTTCAGCGCGGGTAATACTTTGCAGACAGGGTGGAAGTTGAATTTCTGTTGAATTTTCTATTGAATTTTCATATGATTTCTCTAGTCCTGCAGCAGCACTGACTCTATCCAGACATGTCCGGCAGAGTTGGGGGTGAGGCTTTGTACCGATGGGCTCCGAGCAGACCCCGGCAGAAGGGACATCATCTTCTCGCTGCAGTCTGCCACCTCAGTGCTCTCCCACCTTTTTCCAGCGGATTAAGCCGGGTAAGGTGCCAACTCACAGTCCTCCTGCATCTTTTGTGGTGGAAGCACTCGTTTTTGGCACTGGGGCTTCGGAGACAGAAGGGATGTTGACATCTGAAGTTACTGAGATTTGTTGAGACCTTGCGTCATGCTAATTGAAGTTGGAGCTGTTGGGCTGATACCTGTCGCCTGGCTTCTCCTTCAGGTTCAGGCGGGGTGGTGGAGCTGTTGCAGCCCCAGGGAGCTGTGAGGAGGGCCTGGGGGGTCTCGGTTTTTGCATTGCGGTAGTTTTCGGGGCCCTCCATGGGTTCCTCCTGCAGACAACATCAGTGAGTTCACCGCACTGAGCACATCGGGCTAGTTTGTGTTGGGACCCAGGCTTAAATGCAAAGAAATGCGTGAGTTCAGATTCTGTTCAAGAAAAAAAGGACAGCATACACCATCTAGTAGGAAATTACTAACCGTGGAAACTGTTTTTAAGCTGCTGTGAAGATCTGTGATCAATAATAATATGAGATAAAAGAATAAACGAGCTGTAATACTGCAATAATAATAATAATATGACCTTGTTTTAATTCAGCACAAGCTAGTAGCATTTCATTTGTTATTGCTTCTGATTGCTAAATGACCACCTAAAAATGTGCAGGGGGTAGGTATTTATATTAGATTTCATTTACGATCATTGAAAGGTTATTATTTATTTGCATTGGCAGATCTGAAAATCAAAATTACTTAAACGTGCTGTTAACCTGCTTTGATTGCAGCCTGTAAAACGCATGCTTTAAAAAACTCAGGAACCTGGTGGCTGCTTCTGAGGCTGTTCTGCTTTTCAGCTTTGGAAAGAAGTATTTACGTGGAAGGGTAATGATGCTAAAATTAATAAACTAAGGAGTCTTTGCTGTGGAGGGAAGGAAAGAAACTTGTGTGTTCTGAAATTGATTAAAATGCATTCTCTTTGGCTAGAACTGAGTTGGTGCCAAAAGAGTGGTCTCAAACTCATGCGGAAGATTTATTTCGTTATTTATTTATTTGTTTGTTTGTTTGTTTTTGTAGCTTACAAAATAAACAATATAACCTAAATCCAAACTAGCCAGGTCAACAGCACTGTTTTCTTAGCCCGGTGTGTACAATTAAAAAACTAATACAAACAAGTATATAATTATTGCAAG
>VYZM01019770.1:550612-573180 GCA_013398915.1 Dromas ardeola | reverse complement strand
TTTTTTTTTTTTTTTTTAAATACCTTTCTTTCAGAGTGCTTAAAAATCTGAAGAGGAATTAAGTTGTTGCTGAAAATCCAAACAGGCTGCCATCCCTTTTTCTTTTCTGGGCTAAAGTCCAAGAAAAAGCAAACGCATCACTAGATTCAGCGAGAAATATTGTAACAGTATGTAATCTCTGTCAAGATAAAATTGCTTTGTGATTTACATTACAATAAATCCTGACCTTTAAGTGCTGCAGACTAAGCTAATCTGTGAAGTACTTTGTTCTATCACTGAATCAGCGTGTGGAGCCGGAGCAAAGTGACGGTATTTGTCCCCTCTGTGGCGTTGCTGAAGAGCATGTGGGAAAGCAGATGATGCTGCACCCTTCCACGCGCATCGCAACAGTGATGTAATTGAAATATCTACTGCGGATTAATTGAGTCACTTGCTACTGCTGTAGGGAGTATAAATTAATATTTTTATAAACACAGAGCATGTCATATTCGAATTGGCATAAATCAGGGCATTTAGAATTAAGCTTAAAAATCCAGGCTGACTTCCTAACATTAATTCGCTAATAGTTCATTCCCTCTCCCTTTCTTGCTGCCTTCATTTTTTAATTTTTTTTTTTTAAGAAAAACAGCTTGTGTGTCAGCATAGATATTTCAGCCTTAGTTTAAATTTTTAGGCCTTTGTCTCCCAAAGTCTCGCTTTGAGTGTTGTTTGAGTGTAGCCTTTCGCAGTTGTGTCGCCCCTGGCACTGATGTTAGTCTTCTCTTGTTCTTTTTTTGTGGAAGAAAAAAATCCCCAGAATGAATATTTCAGGGATCCTTTAATTATGTAGTTACCCAATGGTCCTTACCAGAAAACACGTAATATTCACCAGACTGAGTAAGTAGGTAATCAAGTAGTTATTAAACCAGGAATTCTTGACACGCTATCCCATAACACAGCAGTTAAGTTTATTGTGTCATGGTCTGCTTGGAGCATTTTTAGCCTATGTATTTATATGTGCACTTAGAGGCAATCTTGTTGTAGAGCACTTAGGTCTACTGAGCCAATCAGACTCTCAGACTAGGAATGTATTATAAACTCTGTATTTTTGCATACAGAGCACCTCATGCTGTGAAACTAGCTGCTCTTTAAAGCTTTTCTTGTTACTGTTAGGCCACCTTGCTTTAACGTCTGCTGAAAGGTTGGGAGGAACCTTATACCGGTGGAAAAAAGTTTATCTGGGTCTTTCTGCAGTCCTTGGGTCACACCACATTTTGTTTTTTAATGTCATTATATGTGGTATTTTGAGACCACCTATATTGTCTGATACGTGTCAATATATGTCTCTTAACTTACCTTGGAGCTTTCATTTGTCTGTGTATCATTCATAGCACCTTTTGAATGGGATATATATATATATATAGTATATTTGTTATGTATACATATGTTATACAGGTATATACACACATATTTATACATATATATACACAATATTTTTTGTTGTTTGCGTATATATGTGTGTGTGTGTATCTACTCACATATAAATAAAAAAATCCACTAGGATTACTCAAGCCTGCGTCTGGATCTGATAACCCGGGACAAGTCAGGAAGGAAGAGAGGAGGCTGATAGGAAACAGATGCTGAAGACAAAGATGGGCACTGATGTGCGGTGTTACCGAGAAGGATAAAAAGTTAAATGGCGAAAGGACAGTGAAAAAACACTGTCACGAGAGAAAGACCTGCAAAAGCTTAATATTCTAAACTGTAATCAATGGGAAGTTGATTGGCAGTATAAGGTTTCCAGTTTTACCCAAATGTATGTGGAATATCTTCTAAATGCTTTAGTCTTATTTCACAGCTAAATGTTTTTACATTATGGTAGAATCTCTTTATGCTTCTGGAGACCTAAAGGGAAAGAAGGGAGGCATTAGGCAGAGAAAATTTTTTTGATCTAAAGTTTTTGACATTTTGATTTGAAGTCACCTGGAGGTCTCTAAGCACAGAAGTTATAAACTTTTAAACCGTGGACTCGCTGTGTCGATCTGTCTGAAAAACGTGTCCGTCCATTTGGCTTCCTCACTGCTGAATGTGTGGTGTTGTCTGTTATATTTAGTTATGGATGATTGGGTCAATCTGAAAAAATGTCCATGGGAGTTTTTGACCTATCCATAATGTCCTGGGTAGTCCAGGGCAATAGCACAGACATAATCCCCACGTGGATCTTCAGTTGGCATCCAAAACGCAAGCTGAAAAAGAAGCTCTGTGCAGATAGGTGGGATCCTTGTACATCCAATACACAATACGCCTTGCCATAGCTGACAGAGTCCCAAACAGAGTTCACTGAGCATTTTTCTGATTTTTTTTTTCTCCTTAGGTAAGATAGAAGCTGTTTAAATCAGTGCTTTTACAAAAAAAAGCATTTTCTGAAAATGGTTTCTTTCAGTTACACTTTAATTAATAAATGCTTTTGACAGAAAGTTTTGAAATTGCTAGACTGCATCAATTTGACCTTTTTTAAAATTAAAAAAATCCCAGTTCAGCAATCCAAACAACTTCTTTGGAAACTGAAGGTAACTGCAGCTTAAAAGCAGCTAATATTAAAATGGAAGTTTTAGAAAGTTGTGAAAAGGGGACAGTTGGAGAAATTTCTCAGATTTCCACTGCTGGTTTGTTTATTTTGTTCCTCTGCTCTTGCCTTTGAGGGTTTCCACCGAGACCTCGCAGGTCTGACTGCCAGGCCATTGGTTATACGTTCACCTCCAGTGACTGTCCCTGAGAACATCCATCCGTCAGACAGCAGCGACCATGCCAAGGTTACATTTATACTGATGGACGTGTCAAAGAGTGAACTGGACCACTAATAGATGCTATAGGAATATTCTTCATCTCAAACAGTTCACATACGCTGTTTTGGATGCTTCTAACAAAAAAAAAAAAATAAAAAAAAAAATTAGACTTTATTATATCATTTCAGCAGGGTCAGGTTGAACAGCATCTTCAGGTATGAGGGAAAACCTATTTTCCCAAGTGGTGAATCATCTGAGGGGCTTCCACGGAAAGAGAAAGAAGAGAAGGGATCTTGTGCTGAGAAGATCTACTGGGTTTGCTTATTCCATCCCCTTCCCTGTAGGTCTGTGTTTCTCTATCCATTATTCTTCGTGTTCAGCAGCTGTGCAACCAGCACCTCCAGGCAAACCCATCCGCATCCCTCTCTCTGCCACTTCGGTAGCTGGTTTCCAAGAGTTGTTATTTATCAGCCTTCTCTTAACCTCTGCCTTCTAAACAAAATGCACATCATCATCTGAAACGGGCCTGCAAAATAGTTTTCTCAAAATAATATATATCAAAGCCTCTCTGGACAAGCGGTTGCGCCTGGCCATTTACACGATGGTTTTACAACAGCTTGTCCCGAGACGTTCCTTGTGCTTCCATTCAGTGTGACCTTAAATATTTTATCAGGGCTTAAAATACAGGAATCTCTCCATTTACTTAAAGTTAGTGGTTTTTTTTTTTTCCCTTTCTATTCATTTATAGTTTTCACTCTCTATTGAACAGCAGCTGTATTTTTTGTAAGTTTCTGGATTACTTTTTTTTTTGTTTTAAAATACCCTTATATTCAAGCAAACAAAAAAGCCTGAAGGTCAAACACAAAGTGTTTCCCCACTTTATTTAAGATTCCTTGGTCACCTCCCAGAGCTAGCTAATGCCAGCGTGCTGCAGACAGCTGGCCTCCTAAATTACACCGTCAGCTTCCTGCCACTTCATGTGGGCATTGCTCCTTGGCGCAGCCCCCTGAACTGAGTCATTTCTCACAATAAAAATAATAAAAAAAAAAAAGTGGCTTTGTGGGGCAGAGGAACCTTAAGTCCCTCTGTGAAGAGGGCAGCTGTGTATTTCTGTTAACCTCAGCGATCTGTTCGCAAAGGTTCAGAAAGCTATCACTGGAAGGAAAAAGTCTAGACTTTTTGTCTTTTTTTTTTTTTTTTTCCCTCCCCAAGATGAAAAGAGGTATTTTCTTTTCCAGGGAACAAAGGCTTGTGCGTGCAGCCATAAGCCTCCTCCCATTCATCGGCGGTTTGGGAGGGGTGGACACAGAAGTCTGTGTTGTTTGCTGGCCGTGGCTCTCCCCACGCGCGGTTTGGTGGTGCTCCATCACTTGGCCGGGACTGCAAATCTAAGTGGACTTGTGATTTTCCCCCGCTGGGCCAGGCTGGGCTGCATCCCTCATGGGCAGCATGGCATTGACCTGAAAAAATTGAATTTTGAGTGCCCTACAGGCAGAGGGGAGCGACTGCCTGTTGGGGAGAAAACAAAATCAAAATTAAATCCCCGTCACGTGAGATAAAGACACGGTCAGTAAGGATGTGCAAACCACTCCCTCCTGAGATTTACTGCTGCGTTGGTGGCCCTAGAGGCCCACTAATGATGGCTATACATAGGCTAAATGCTTCCCAAGGCACTGAATTTTCTACCTACCCATTATTGCTTCCGATGGTGTTGAAAGTCCAGGGCATTCCTGAAACTGGTCTTCGCACCTGCTCCCTGTGAAGGCATCGGCCCTGGGTGGTGTGTGGTGGTCCTTTCTCTCTCCTCAGCTTTCCAGGCTTTTATGATCTGATCCTACCAATAATGCTGATGCAACTGCAGTTGTTTCCTTCTTCCTGTGGTATCTAGGAGTGATGGAGCAGAAGAGCAGTAATGAGCCAAAGCACATTTTGCTCTCACTGGCTCATAGCGCAGTGGTGAAGTGAATAATCGTAGACACTGGAGGAGTCATAGCATTGCTGTCCCTGTTGGGCATGCTTGGCTCTTTCCCCACCTCCTGTTCCTGCAGGCACCAACTGCTGCCAGGCTGCTGGTGGGAGATGCTCCCCGCCTTACCACCATGGGATGGGGTCCGCTATGATCCCTCTGTCCCTTTCCTACATCTTTTCTTTTTATCTTTTTTTTTTTTGTTTCTTAAAGTCATCACAGCAGAATTGGAGGGGAGGGATGCCATCCAGAGGGACTCAGACAGGCTTGAGAGGTGGGCCCTTGCTTGTGCCAACCTTATGAAGTTCAACCAGGCCAAGTGCAACGTCCTGCATGTGGGTCGGGGCAATCCCAAGCACAAATAGAGGCTCGGTGGAGAATGGCTTGAGAGCAGCCCTGAGGAGAAGGACTTGGAGGTGCAGGTGGATGATAAGCTCAACACGAGGAAANATTCTGCCCCTCTGCTCCGCTCGGGGGAGGCCCCCCTGCAGTGCTGCCTCCAGCGCTGGAGTCCTCAGCCCAAGAAGGATGTGGACCTGTTGGAGTGGGTCCAGAGCAGGTCTACAAAGATGCTGTGAGGGCTGGAGCCCCTCTGCTGTGAGGACAGGCTGAGAGAGCTGGGGGGGTTCAGCCTGGAGAAGAGAAGGCTCTGGGGAGACCTTGTCGTGGCCTTCCAGTATCTGGAGGGGGCCTACAAGAAAGCTGGAGATGGACTTTTTACAAGGGCACGTAGTGATAGGATGAGGAATAATGGCTTCAAACTGGAAGAGGGTGGATTTAGATTAGATATTAGGAAGAAATTTTTCATTCTGAGGGTGGTGAGCCCCTGGCCCAGGTTGCCCAGAGAAGCTGTGGCTGCCCCATCCCTGGAGGGGTTCAAGGCCAGGCTGGACGGGGCTTGGAGCAACCTGGGCTGGTGGGAGGTGTTCCTGCCCAGGGCAGGGGGGTGGAACTCTATGACCTTTAAGGTCCCTCCCAACTCAAAGCATTCTGTGATTCTATGAAATAAGTCTGAGGTTGTGGAAAGGGTCCACTGTTGGAAAGAATGAATCCCGTTGTGTTTTAAGCCGTCAGGAATCCGTTTTTTTGGCCCTATCTTTTGATATTTGTGGATGAGGATGGACATACCAACAGTTTCTTCTGTTGTAAGGAAGGGAAAAAAAAAACCACCCAAATCCAACCCTGTGCGCACTCACAAAAGAAATGTGGAGGTCTTTTCATTTCAGAAAGTGTTAATATTCCTGGAGAGATTGCTTGCAGCTCAAAATAAACAAACAGACACAATAGCAGTTTAGATATAATTGTATCTCCTTTTTTATTTAGATTTATACAATATTAACTGTAGAAAGCCCAATAATGTCAAGAACTGTGGAAAAATATTTTTCATTAGGAAAGGACGTACTGGAAATTTATTCTGTCCCTGAGCTCTGCGAACATGCTGGCAGTTCAGCAAAAAACAAAGCAAATACTCAGGTTGTGAAAAGTTGTTTTCTCTCTGTAACTTCCTGAATGTTACCCTAACTGGATTTTCAAATTGGTTTCTGTGGTCTGCAGCTATGCACAGCAGAAGAAATTGCAGGCATCTCTTAAGCTGAAGGAGTATTTTTAGATGTTTTGTGGGCTGTGTATCAGTTACTTTATAACATAGAGTTAGTAAGGAATGCATGAAATATATTTAGTGTCTTTCAAGAGTATTTTAGGAGCATTTGATTCTGACACATGGAATATAATTTACAGAGATGCAAGTTACATCATTATAAAATTATATATTGAGAAAACACCACCACAAACAAAAAAAAAAAAAAGGCCAACAAAAAAAGGGTGAAGAAAATCCTTTGAACCCTACCTTGAGGTATCCACCCTTGAAAAGAGTGGAAGTTTTCACTAAAGAGTCTTTGCTTTCCATTCAAAGGAAGCTTTTGAAGGATTACACAACCCATGATTTTTCTATAAATTATCGTTATATCAGTGGTTATGCTAATGCCAATTGCATTATTACCTGACTGTTCCTTTAGCCTTAAAATATCTTTCAGACAACTTCTGCTTTCCTTGACTCACCATGTCTCTTGGCTTGTGTGGAAAAAGAAGTTAGGGGAAGGGCCCTGCTTTTCTCCTTCACATTTTATTTTTTTAATTACAGAAAAACGTAAAATGCTTTGTTATGAATGTTTTACAATCAATTCTGATTTTTTTTAAAATAATCAGAGCAGAATTAATATGTTCCTTATCACAAATAACTGATTACACCCAGGCTTTAGTGTTTTCCTGAATGTCATTGCAGTGAATGGATTAGCAGGAGGGAATTACCACCTTCCCTCCTATTTTTATTGGTGACTAGGTACGTTGGTTCCATGGGGGTAACTTCAGCTTTCTATTGGAAACATTAGAAAAAAAATTAAATGCCCTGAGAACAGAAAAACCTTCCCCAAATTATACCAACCCTGCCACTGCTGCCAATGTGGGCAGCACAGATGAGCCCCAGCGAATCACCCAGGAGGAATTTTCCACAATTTTTCTCCTGCAGGCTGAGTCCTAATCAATTCAGTGTCATTCAGTGTTAAATTCAAATACCTGATGGGAAACAGGAGCTGGCCTATGGGCCCAAAACAGAATCTTCCACCTCTGAAGTTTATTATATAGAGGCAAATTAGCCTTCCCCCCCCACCCCCCAAATTATTTTGAGTGCATCACCATGACTTGATTTTGAAAACAGTCTGAAAGAATGGCCAAACTGATGGCTTGCCCTTTCTGAATAAACATGAGGCACTGTGAGCCTGGAAAGGAAGCAGGGGGGACGCCTTTTACTTTGCCCACCGCCTTTTCACCAGGAGGGCCCGGTGACCTGCCCAAAAGGATCTCCTGGCTTCCAGGGATTCAGTCGTCCTTCGTGGGAAGGGGGAGCAGTGGCAAGGCTGGCTGGTGGTGGAAGGGATCATTTCCACCTACATAAAGCCTGACCAAAATTTATGCCTGTGCTTGCAAATTTAGTGTCTGAGCGTACAGGTGCTTATTTGCAGAGACCATCGACCCTTTCAGCCCAGTTATGCAAACTCTGGGCAGATATGCATTTCACAGTCACCATTCAGACAATGAAGCTCTGGTAAAAAAGAACCTCTCTCTCGACTGAAAATTTTCCACCCAGATCTCAGGAGATGTCTAGTAGTGACTGCTTCTGGTTGGAAACAACTATTCTTAGATCCTTTTAAAATTTCTACTTTCAAAATGAGCCACAACATTTCAGACGTTAAAAAAAAAAAAAAAAAAAAAAAAAGAAAAACCTCTTAAAAAGGCAATTACTCTGTCAAACCTCACTGAATTTCCAGATTGTTGTTTCTTCTAACCAGTGCAACTGACCCATCCCTTCTGATGACCACTGAAGAACCTCAAAATACCTACTACAAAGTGACTTCCTTATCTGAAAGGGTTGTATTTCCCCTATTAAGAGGACCTCTGAGCTATAAGCAGTTAGGTCTGCCCTCGGGGCAGAGCTCGGTAAAGCTTCGCCAGGCTCTTGTGCCGCTGCCAAGCAATCCCAGCACAGTCCTGTGTTTGGGGATGAACCGACAGCGACTGCTAGGAACTGCCTGGGGGTTAAGTTTCATAAAACTTGAGCCCAAAACTGAGCTGAGAAAAGGATTGTGAGAATATATTTAATTCTCTGAGGAGCTCAGATCGTACTGTAGAGATCACATACAAACCGCATTAAGATGTCTGGTCCCCTCCCTGTCCTCTTCCTCTATAAAAAATACTAATGTCCCCTGCTTGCATATCACAGGACTAGATTTTGTCTGATTAATATGATGTAGCTTCACAACATTTCTCACTGACTCCTGTGCAGTGCCACTCTTCAATGAAAACTGTGTAATTTGATGAGATTCTTCCATAGTCTCTGCAGATTATGACAAACTGAAGCCAAAGGCTTTGTGTTTGTTTTTTT
Source organism: Dromas ardeola (assembly GCA_013398915.1). Taxonomy (NCBI): domain Eukaryota; kingdom Metazoa; phylum Chordata; class Aves; order Charadriiformes; family Dromadidae; genus Dromas; species Dromas ardeola. Next base: position 564,512 of record VYZM01019770.1, on the reverse strand, counting down.
AAATTATTATTATTTTTTATTTTTATTTAATTACAGGAAATTCAAATGACTCATTTTCAAGTGAAACTGATAACATGTTAAACTCTGAGCCTCATTGCTTGCTAGTTTACTGTACAGCAGCATTAATATGTAGTTTGTTTGGCAGTGGCCTAGAGGTCATTGCTAAAGGATTGACAGCAATGGAATAAAAACACAGAGCAATTACTGGAGATTCCTGCTTACGACTAGCCCACTTGGCACACTGCTTCAGCTGGTGCCATGCAACAGACACGGCAGAAATACACACCAGCATCTGCCCAACCGGCCCAAAAGAAGCTCATGCAACCAAAGGAGAGCATTGGGTGCTGAATAAAGAGTGTATAAAGCCCAGAATTAGGCAAAAGCTTGAGTCTGTGTCAGTCCAGCAAGACATTTGACCTGACCTCAGGGAGAGTAAAACACATGTTTAAATACTTAGGTAGTGTATGTAGCACGGTCATGGTTCTTCAATAATTTGAATTTTCATGTTTTGACTTTACACTCCTTGAGGATGCTGTAGAGTGAAGACAAAGTGAAGAGTGAGGAGCCTGGACCACAAAATTTAAGTGGACACGATAAGTGCGGCTGCTGGGGAGAGCGCATTAGCACAGACTATTGGCAGCTTGCAGACAGGACAGAGCTATATGCATCTGGCCTACAACCTGCCCTTTACCATAGGACACTTTGAAAAAGATTTATTTTTCTACACTTGGAGTTTTCCAGTTGTTCTACCTCTTACAGAATGTCAAACAGGAAACAGTAACGGTGAAACCTGTCTCCAAACCAATTTGATAAGTTTTGGGTCGCTTCCTCAGAAAAGCTCTTGCTACTTCTTAATACTTCTACTGCATTCCCGGCTAACCCAGCAGCATTTCTCGTTGTGGCATCGACTGTTCATCTTTACAGCAGAAACCTGGGTCTTGATATGAGGCCATCACCAAAGGAACTTGGACCATATTTTCCACTTCTTTCTACCATCATGGTTTTTGGGACTTAACTGAGTATCTGGAGAGGTGAGAGAACATATACTTCTTAGGTAGCTACATGAAGAGTGTCTCTATCAACACACCTGGCCTTGCCCCAAGGAAAGAAAAGATGTTTTTTAAAGAGAAAATTAAAATAAAAGCAGAAATGAGGGAACATAGAGGAATTGTCCCTTTCTGAATGATTTGATGAACTTATTTTCTATTAGTGGAAACTTGAATGGTGAACTTTACTCAAAAGTCATGTTTTAGGAGAAGATGATCCAGTCTACCGAGAAGGCTGTTTTGTTGCTGTTACAGTTATCTGTTTGGTCTCTCTTCTACATTTGCCAACCAGACTGAAGAGTTTTCCTCTTTCTGCCTCTGGTCTACATCACATAGCAATGTTGATGGAAATGTACAGACTTTGATAGGCTTTAAAATCCATCTTCAGAAGAAGCATTTCCAGACACAAAAAGTTTAACACAAAGGCAGATTTGTGACTTGGAGCAAGCAGGAGATAGAAAGGGATTTGTCATACACGGAGTGTGATGGTTTATTTAGCTGTTTAGTGTCATGGTTGGATTCATTGATGTCTAGCTAGATACATCACAGAAAAAATGACAAGTAGTATACAACAATGCTGAAAAAGATAAATACCATTTATTATCTTCACGAGGATCTATGCGAGAGCCAGTTTCTCAGATATTCACTTATCAGGATGCTAGATATGATCACCGTCATAAAGGAATTAGTTCAGGCATGACAATATTTCATGTTGAGACAGAACGGGTAAAGCTGTCTGGTCAGTGCTCCCTTGGAGATGCATACAAAATCAATTTTCTACATACTCCACACAAAACATTAGCTATGCTGAATTAAAATACTATGACAACCTTAAATGTATTGAAACTTTGAGAAAGCAGCAGTGCTTTCCCCTTGGTTGTTATTTTGGTCATTAAGAGATAAGCGAAACGGTCTATCTGTGCCGAGCAATAGATTTGTTTGTCAGCACACAAATACGGCATTCAAACGTTTTCCGAAGTTTTTGAGCAGCAGCAGCATCAACAGAGACCTCAGGGCGAGGTGCCGTGTCCCAGCGTGGTGAGCAGCTGGACGGCGTGGTCCCACCTCCAGCGATATTAGCTATTGGGACGCCTTCTGTGGCGACCGCCGGGCTCCAGGTGTGACAGGGGGTAAGGCGGCAGCGGTGGCTCCTGTGCCCCTGCCCAGCTGCGCTCCCCTGGCCGGCGGTGCCATGGGGTGAGACCTCTCAGGGCGCGGGACCCTCCACAGCTGGGGACGGGAGCCCGGACGCCCCTGGGAGCAGGTTTCCCGGCCGGCACAGCTGCTGCGCTCTGCCCTCCGCCAGAATCCTCATCGTCAGCTCTCGCGGCTGCCTCAGCTCAAGCCAAGGAGTTAAATTTAGCAACTAAATACTGGGAGCCTTTCCCTTTTCTCCAAGCAGTGACAATATTGAGAGTCCTGGGACTCCCCTTCCCTGCTGCATTCCCTCTTTGTAGCGTGCCCCTCACAGGACCGTCCTCGTTACCCGGCGTGCCCAGATTAACACCAGCTTGGGCGGGCTCAGTTCAGGTCTGGACCAAATATTGTACCAGCTGGTGAAATCACAGCCAGATCCTTGGCTCCTGGTCTGGAAAGTATAGGATGGGCAGCATTTTCCCAGCTGGAAACGTCGGTACAAAGGAGCAGACGTCTGTTGCACGTTGCTTATCACATACAGCATGCACGCCTGTGGCCTCTGCTCGAGTGACTTTGGAAGAACACACAGGACCAGGAGTGGAAAAAGTCAAAGTTATTCCTTCCCCGATTGAAAGATGGAAAAAAGTACTGCTCCACCAGTGCTAAAACCCTCTGGACTTATTGGGAATATATGGGGAAAGCAGTAACGGCTCTTCTCTGCGGGTGCCACCAGAAAGGAGTGCAATAAAAACAGTTGCATTGTTCTGACATGACTGGGTTTGGAAGCGCTTCATCTGGTAAAAACTTTTCATAAAGTAAGACAGGAGTTACTAACAACGGAGCTGTCACAAAGCTTGAGAACTGACTACATGAAAATAAAGAGTGTGCGTGACACGGCTTTGCATAGATAAGGCAGGGAGAAGGTAAAAACACAGAGGAATTCGTAGATAGTATAATGCTGATGAGCCAATTTTCCATTTTTAGAGAGCTCACTACTATCTACTGATTAGAACAAAATGCTGGGAGAAGAAAAGGAATAAGTGAGACAGGCAGACAGAAAATAAAAAAAAAAGAATTTGTCAGACTACTGACTGCACAAATAAGAGCTCTGATACTGCAGATGTGGTTGGCATGCAAGACGTTACCAAAAGTCTAATTTCACACAATGGAAGTGTGCTTTAGGTGGAAAATAACAAAAGAAATACTTCACATGTAAAAAAAAATATGCAAGAAACTGAGGGCATTTCATCACTTTCCAAGGGTTTGAAGCACCAGGAGGAGGAGAAGAGCTAACAGATACTGAGGAACTGCAGCCAGAATGAATGGACTCTACCAGCTTAGTAACTTTTATTAATTTCGGTTATACATGAACTAATTGTATGGTTAAAAGCACACTGTGGAAGTTTTGTTTTGGTGGTTTTTTTTTTTGTTTGTTTGTTTTGTGTGTTGTTTTTTTAAACAATGGAATATTAAAAAAGCAGACATTATTTGTTAAAGAATGAGGTGAATGAGATGGGTTCATGGCCATACATTTATTGCAAGAGCAGGAGTACATCCAGTTGAAGGAGAGGTTAAAGATGTCCCAGGGAACAGAGAATATTTCAGCAGTATAGAAAGCACAGCTGAAGAATCATCTGCTGAATCATAACCACAATTTCCTTTCACCTTTGTTAGGATTGAAAAGGGAACACTTCCCATTACCTTCTGGGTGGCATTTTTGAAGAAATGGATGTCAAATATTCTGATGTATCAGCAGATTTTATGTCTTGTGTCTTTGGGGTAAAAAAGAGCTCCCATTCCTTAAATTGGTTGTGTAGAAGGGGCTGTGTCAAACATCTTCCTGCTGAGGTGGGTGCCAAGAAAGCCTACCCCAGTTCTGTGGTTAGAAAGTGGGGACATGGAGCTTCAGGCTGCTCAGGGGCCGTTTGCTGCCTCCTGCTCGCCCAATCCATGTTCTTGGGTGCCAGACTGGTTTGTGTGATTTATTTCCATCATTTCCTTCTGCATGGCCAGGAAGGATGGGTAACGCACACGTGGTGATGGGAAGGGTCTTGCTGAGGGAGAGCACAGCGCAGAATGGTCAGGGCTTATACGGGCCTTCACAGGTGGTTTCTGTGGCTGGATGAGGGTTCATCAAATTCAGTGGTGCCCAAAAGTGACTGCACCTCTGTGCGGACCCTGGAAGCAGTGTGCTTACATTTAATTTAATTAAAATTAGACAACCCTCTATGGACGCAATCCATCACCTCTGTGGCTGTGGCACAATGAATTTGGACCTGGATAACCCACCGGTTTACCACATTTCCAGAGCTGATGAGTGACAGTCTCTGCCTCTCACTCCCCTGAGAGAGTGACCAAATCCCACTCCTTCTTCTGCAACTCTGCCCTAAGTCATGGCCCACTGCATGTTGGTCATCACCAACACCCCATCTCCTCCCCACCCTGTGTCCACTCCTCTCCCACCCGTGTGTCCTCCTTCCCTCTCCTCCCCTCTCCCATGTCCCGCTGGGTTACCATCCTCCCACCTCCACGTCCTCTGCTCTCTGCTAAACTTTCACTTTCCTTCTTGGACAACCACACTCTCCAGAGGACATTTATTTCTTTTGCAAAGAGTGGGAAGGAGAGATGCACAAGTTCTTCCTGCTCCCCATTTTCTTTTATTTTTCCAGGCCGAGGTAAACAAGGCAGACGATCCAGTGTTTTCTATGTTGCATGGGTTTTGTCAGGGAGCAGGTAGAAGACCCACGTGGATGGTCATTCCTGCACCGCTGCAAGGAGCAGACCAATATAATTGCTGGTTTTAGCCCTTCAAATATTTCTGCCCTGCTGATCAGAAAACAAGAATAATGAAAAGGCAGGTTTCTCCCCACTTATGGCTGCAAAATAGCTTATTACCTGACACCGACAGTCTTCGGTTTTACCCGTTTTTAGACGTTTATAATTTACATTTACCAGCTAAATGTAAGTGAATGTGCACCATTATGGGTTTATCTCTTGTTTTCATTGCATTCTTTACGTTTGTAATTACAATAATGTAATTTTATATCTTTTTTTAATGGAGATCCCAGAAACCAAAATCGTTATTTTAAAGATTTTTTCTGCTGAGAAATAATGAAATGGGAGGGATGGCAGGTATCTGTCCATCCCATCCTTCTGGGAGCAACTGAACTTTTTTCAGGTCTTCTTTGTTTTAAAAAAAAACCTGCCTGAAATAGAATTGTAAAACGTTAAGAAAAGGTATCATGGATGTGGCAGTAATGCTGCACCCCTGCCCCATGGTCAGTGTGTTTCAAGGTACAGGGGGCTTTGTTGAAGGCTCTGGATGGTGACTCAGAAGGTATTTGCTAAATATCTGTCCCTACAACAGACTTCCCATTTGTCCTTGGGCCAGTCACGGAGGGTATTGTTATTAAATGCAAAAGGATTCAAAATCATTTCAATTACCTAAAAAATCTTAATCACTTGTCTCTCTCTGTGATTCATTTCCATGTTTTCTCCTATCTTTTACCTTGTGCATTTAAGGCTTGTCATGACAGGTGCTGTCTCTTACTATATGTTTGTAGAATATGAAGGATAATGGGAAATTGCCTGGGTGGAACTCATGACATATTGTTAAACTAGAAATAACGAATGGGTTTTAGTAATTATAGTAGATGGCAGGAGCGCACCCAATTTTCACATATTGTCTGAAGAACTATATTTGTTGTTGAAAGCATACCTCAATTTCTAGGCTGCTTTTCTGATATTTCACTTTCCAACACTATTCAGCTTGGAATCTTTTTTTTTTTATATTTACTTTTGCCCATTTATTGAGCTTGGGTCTGTATTTTCACTCTATATTCTCTTTGTCTTGCATCAAGACTGTATTTACTCTTTTTGTCTTGCATTCTCACTGTAATCATGCATGAAGTCCTTGGCAAAATTCTTTTGTTCTTTTTCGTGGATGAAATATGGACTGAATTTATGGTGGCAGGCTGATTCCTGTTGTCCTGTTGATTAGGTCTGCTGGAGCAAGCACAAACCCTGTAATACACCTCAGAAGATTGTGGAAGCCCCAAGGCCATGGTCATGTTATGATGTGTTGCATCGGCGCCTCCTTCACCCATCTCTGTCAGAAATGCATGGGACTGACTGGGTGGATGGAAAGATCTCCAGTGCAACTTTGCAGCAGTGAAGGCCAACTGTGTCCTGGGTTCCCTCAGTAGGAGTATAACCAGCAGATTAGGGATGTGATTATCCCACTCCACTTGCCGCTTCTTAGGCCATACCTTGGAAAACTCTCTTAGTCGCTTTGGTCAAGAGAGAACGGCCACCAGATCCAGAGGAAGACCACTATTGTATTGGAGAACTCGATGTATGGAGACAGGGTGGAGGAACTCGGTTAGCTCAGCCAAGAGAGAAGAAGGCTCAGGAGGTTCAAATCACAGTCTTCCAATACCTTCAAGATGGTTATGGAGAATAAGTTATCCTCACTTCCCAAGGATGCATGATGCCGAGACATAATGCAACAGGCACAATTTGCTTGAGATAAAATGGTAAAATTCTGCCTGGATATTAAAAATATTCTTCACAGTGAGAATGCTCTAAGGGGTGGAATCTCACCTGGTAGATATATTGAAGATTTGACTTGATGTGACCCTGGATAATCTAATCCAAGGCCCTGCTTTCAGTGAAAAGTTGTATCTGATGAACTGCAGAGATTTTTCCAACCTGGAGTTTTCTACGGTTCTGTGGTTCCATGTTTCTTTTATTCTCCCCTCTGTAAATACATCCATACCCTTATTTCATGCCTAAATAGAGCTCTGATTTTTCCAATATACTGGCACTACAGACATATTTCTATTCAACACGCTCTTCTTGAAGGAACTATTGAATAATCTTTTTTTTCTGGAAGGAGTTAACGTGATAGCACCTATACTTTTCTTGAGGAAGGTGTAAAGCTAAACAGCCAGTGTGCTGTCCTGATTCTTTTGTATTTCCAGGCTGATTATCTCCCTGCTTTGCACAGAGGTGTACTCTCCAGCCATACACATTGCCTCTATGTCATCTGTGTCCCAGCCTCTTGCTGGAGGTGAATTAAGTGGTCTTCTGGTGGGACACACAGAATAGCACTTCTTGTATCCAGCACAGACATCATCTCCAGCAGACGTGGTCCAACACTCCAAAGCCACCTCAGTAGTCCTGTTTCTTCCTCCACCCTACACCTTCTCCCTCCACTCAAGTCAAAAGTAGGGTGTGTGTTGGAAGTGGGGTATGATAGGAATGCTCTTGCTCTGTGATATGTCAACATACAGTAAAGAAAGAAGTGTATGTTCAAGCTGATCTGCGTACTTTTACCTTTGAGGTGCTCTCTAAGACAGTCATAGCCTGAATCTGCATATGAATATGGAGAAAATACTTGTATCAGCAGCATACTCTTCATGACTGTAAGAGCAGGTGAAATTAAAAAAAAAGTTTTTGTACACCATTAATTCAGTAGACGTTAGGGCGACACATTGTCATATCAGGCAAAGAAAATACTGCTGAGGGTTTATGCGTAAGAAAGTTTTGAAGCCGTGGTGGAGCGTATTACTCTGTTTCATGACAGATAACACCACTGCAATGGGAAAATATGTCAAGACTGAATGTCATACCTTTGGGTAGCCTCGTGCGTTTCTGACATGGAAACCATTATACCAACCTGAAAAACGAACACCTCATTAAAGCCTTCTGAAGTGCCCAGTTTGTCCTAATATATGCATATTCCAGGTATTTAGGTTATAGCGCACCAGCGTCATCAGCCATGACTAATACATTCTTTACACTGAGAAAAGCTTTACTAAGTACAGGCCTGGATAGCAAAGTGTTCCTGGAGTGAAGACATTTGAAAGACATTTTAATTCGGTGGCACCATGCAGAGGGCATTAATCTTTCTTGTGATTTCCTCTATTGTAACAAAGAAAAAGATTTTTAATGTGCAAACCTCGTTAAATCAATCATCCTTGGGAATTTAGATGCACAGTGTGATAAAAGCAACAACTTTCAATACCTAGAGGCAATTTTTTCCATATGTTTTGGATGTTGGGGTTTAGGAAAAATAAGTATTTAAATGGATTTTTGGTTCTATTTAAAGCATAAAATTTTAATTTAAAGATGCCCTACTTTAAGATAACTAATACAAATGAAGTTCACAATTACTACAGTGGAATATCAACCTGTGTTGTGCAAACTTTTTGGTGCTTTCAGTGCACAAGTGTCATTTTGGAGAGAATGGTCTACCTTATCGATTATCTAGTGCTGCAGCAATATGATACAAAACCATGCCAAATATTGAAAGAAAACATTGGGTTTTAGATATCCTTGAATTTATTGAAAATTTAAGCAAGTCTTTGAGCTATTGTGTTTCTTCTGTTCCTGAGATTAATCTCAATATATTCAATAAGAAATTTGTACAATCTAAACTATTTGCAAACCTGGAACTGAGTTCTTTCTTTGAAGAAAGTGGAAGTGTAATACTATTTGAAAAAGTCAATGATTATGTCATTTTGCATCACAAAGAGATGGCTGACTATGACTAATCCTCAGGCATTTGTCAAGCCTAGGCTTCCCATGGGAGAAGATTTTTACTAAGCGCCATAGCCTTTAGAGCAAACTAGGACATTTGATGTATTTCCACATGGATAACAGCATTACATGACATCTAAGTAAACTTACATTATCTATTAATTGACAGCTTAGATCTGCCTGGCTCAAGGGGAACAGACAACTGTGTGAAGGCTGAGGTAAGGTTAGAGGACAAAATGTCAATTGTCACTGGGTTGTATCTCATGAGACAACTAGCAGTCCAGCTTTGTAACCTGGATTTAGGCTTATATCATGATCCTTTTCCATTACCTCCTTTTGAGAAACATATTTTTTGCAAATAGGAAAGACGGTGCACACTTAAACAAGATGATCTTTTTTTTTTTTTTTCCCCTTTAATTGTGTGGCTAATATGGTATAATTTCAGAAGATTTTAAGAGATGCTTAATGTATTTCAATAATCAGGTCCCTTTAGACTATTTTGCAGCTCTGAACAATTATGCACTCCACTATATAATAGAGAAGAGGCTCAGGAAGCTTTGTGTTTCTCTGCTGTCTGTTTCTTTCCCTGAAACAAAGCACCTCAGTCACAATGCATGAAAAAAATAAAAGAAGAAGAAGAAGAAAAGACTAATAACCTATTTACGTGCAGTTTAAAATGTCTTAGCTAGGCTTGGTGAACTACTATGTAGAGAATTTTTTTGAGAAAACTTGACCATTTTAGGCAATGCCTCCGTATGAAGTTAAAAGATAAACTTTGTATAACTGTTACCTTCATTACTTTCCGCATTTGTTTATCAGGGACTGTCTTAAGGGAGCAGATCATGTCAGATCATGAAATATAGTCTTCTTACAGTCTTTGTACAGTCTTGAAGATGACATAGAAAGAGAATTGGATGAGAAGGCAGATATAAAAAATATCCATGGCACTAGACTTTCTTTAAAAAAAAAATTTGCCCCCCCAACCTCACTTGGTCTTTGGGTCTGACTAGGTTGTCTCTTTCACTTGTAATCGAAGGTGAAACCTGTCCACTCCTGCTCTCACAGGACCATGAGCTCACATATCCTGGCATGGGGAAGGGCAGAGATTCTCAAATTTGAGCTCGAGCAATGTCTCCAGGTCATCTCCATCCCGGCTCCCTCCTGAGGCCATGCAAACCCCTGCAAGGAGCCCCAGGCTGTTTAGACTAACTGTCCTTCACATCGGATGAGCAAACACAGACTTCATCACCCTTCATCTAGTGGAAGAAAGTGCATTGTCTGTTTGGTCGGAAAGACTGGACACTGCTGGGAAAGTGCAACTGAAGGCAGTTCTGAAAAAACATCTACTGAGAGGTATGCCACCAAAAGCCTGGTGACACCAGTGTGATCCTCTTCCCTCAGGTCCAAAAGCAAAGGTGATTTGTGATGATGAAGCCCTCCGTGAAAGCGTTAAGCCTTTCTGCCTGCATGGGGACTATGGACATGGGCAGCACCTATGAATCAGCTGATGTGTTTACAGTTCAAACCCAAACTCACCTTCTGGCTAACCACTTGTGGGGTCTTTACAAAAATGATCCCTAAAGCAAGCCCAAGGAGATAGTAATCTAGTCTCTCTTAGCATCCTTGGCTGTTAGACTTATTGTTACTTATTAACTGAAAAACAATAGGCATGACTAATTGTATTATACTGAAGATACTCTACCTTTCTTAAATCTATTTTATGAAATTTTTTTGATGAAATCAATGACAAATTTCAATATTTTCACCAGTACTTCAGCTGGTAGCAGCAGGACTATGAAAAATGGTAAATATTCCAAGCATTTCATAATGCAGTGTACTCTAGGGTGATTATGTTTTGTGGCTCAGTTATTAAGTGTTGTAATGTCTAGATTGGCTCTGGTGTGAGCTCTGCACCAGGTTTGTTATTGTAAGTATTGTAAACGCAGCCTTTTTTCTCATATGATTTCTTTCACTGTGTATGTTCCCACTACAGACTGGGAAATGCAGTGTTGCAAATTGTCTAGGAGTTCACATTCATTAAACAAGACAATAGCAAACCAAATATGCAGAATTTCTGACAATTCTGCCACACTGCAAACCACAGAGGAGTTTCTTAACAGCAACAGACAGGTAAAGAACAACAGAAAATAATTAATATAATGAGGAGGTATAATGAAAACAAAGGGAATGGCCTCGTTAGTGAAACAAGGGCTGAGAAGACTACTGTAAGATAGCTGAAAACAAGCTACCACATAATAAAAGGGCTTTAAGGAAGCTCTGGGTCAATATTTTCGAACATACCTAATAAATAATTTATTTATCACTTGCAAATGCATTTTTGGAAAATGCATCGGGTGTAAATTAAGTTTTCTGAATGCATTTTGTAGCCATTAAGTCTTGGACCTTAACTTATTCTAATGTTATAAAAATAAGTCCAAAAATGTGCTAAAGAAGGGATGCCACTGTTTGAGACTGGCTGCTGTGGTGGACGCAGATGGTCTGTGGCCCCCAAAGAGGTAACGGGGCACGGCGGGCACCATGGGCACGCAACTCCACCACAGCCAGCACCATGCCTCAGTGGGAAAAGATAGAGAAAAAAACAGGAGGGAGTCCTGTGAATGTTATTTTCCCCCCAGTATATGTACCCAGGAATATCTTGAATTGCCTCTGCTGCCATTTCCTCGCTGCTCTGTGCATCAGCTGTTTTCCAAACTCCAGAAGTGGGCACAGGACAAACACACACTCACACATATCCTCCCTTTTATGTTAGCTCCCTCTCAGATTCGAGATCTTCAATGCCACTTTAGAAGATAAAACCGTGTCATACAGAAATAAAAGCAGCAAGAAGGGGCAGGCTGCAAACACACCATTCAGGTTTAGTAATTTGAAGATCCTCTCATTAAATCTTCCATTTTGCCAGATTTTGCAGGCCATTCTAAACCTGAATTTCAGCACACGGTGACTTGGGGAAGCTATTACTTTAATAACTGCGCATTGACATGCATAGTTTTTTACCAAGTCGAACTATAATGTCTTGCAGACTTGTAGGCAAAACAGCGGATTTTTTAGGATCTGAGAAAGTACAAGTTGTAAACATAGTGCAGTAAAAATGCCTTCTTCTCTGTTTTCCCATTGGCTGTTTGTCAATTTTTTTCCTTCCCACACTCTCCCAGCACTTGGTGTATCCCTCCTTAAGCCAGCGATCCCGAGACGCATGAGGTCTGGACATTTCACTCAGCTGCCATCACGCTGCAGCACGAATGAAGAGAAACACGGAATGCTAACTGGAAAACAAGTCTGCCATACGCTGCCATACACTGCAGCACCCGAGCTTTTGTTCGAGACTTATCACTCTAGGGAAAACAATAAATCAATCTTACAACAGGTACTATAGAGGTAACAATTAAAGAAGTGCTTTCTTCCTAAAGAGAAATGCTGGTTTGGGGCACACATTTGTTTGCCTTTAAATCATAATCTTTAATCACACTAACCTTGCAGACAGCTGGTATAAGCTACACAACTTACTGCAAATATTCAATGTCGACTTTCCCATTTGCCCTTTTCCCATGGGGAAAAAACTGATGTGGAATTTGCCCTGTCTACTGCCACGTTATCTTATTTGTTACAGGAATATGAAAGACTATCTTGAAAACACTGATTTACCAGGCTCAGTGTTTCTCTATAAACTTCCCGGGCTGTGCTCTTGTGGGACAAAATATTATCCCTCATGTGGGAGTCCCCAGGAAAAGGTGTAGGTGAGCATGACAACGGTCTGAGTGATGGTAGAGGAGACGTGCACATACTCTCCTTCCTTCTCATGGCTTACTTGCACGAAGAAGTTTGGGCAGAAATGTGTGAAAATCCAGCATTTCAGCTGCACCATGCATCGTCCACTCTCTGGCTGTGGAGGTCTGGACAGACACAGAGATTATCTCCAGCTAGCTATCTAGTGGTTATTGTCCTAGCCTGAAAACAATCAACTCAGCTACCACATAAGTAACATAAGGTTTCGTCCTTTGAAGAGATTTTAGGTAGATAGTGAAAAAAACAAGGCTGTCTCCCATATTAGCCGCTTGAGGTGGTTTGCTTTTCAGCACACAATACTTTCCAAGACTGGTGTGTTTGGCCATGCCTGCCCTTCTCTGTAAGAACATATTTGGTGGGACCCTCAAGTTTCCTAATCTCTGCCAGGACATTTTGAAGTTTACATTGTGAGCATTGATTATCTGAGCTAATGCCTTACTAATTCACTGAGGCAGTTTACATGTCTCAGGCACATTGTTTCTGCTACTTCTTGATTGAAAATACTCCTCAACAAGGGCCTTCCAATATGGAAGTTCTGAAGAACATGACGGAACCACAACGAGGGTCACATCTTCTCTCCTGACACACCCCTGCCCACCCATCCGCTAACGGGGACTGGAAGAGATCTGTGTGTCTGTTGAACTATGGCAACAGTTTTCAAAGGCTGTAAAAAAAATTCCTCCTTTTTGCAGTCTCTTGAGCTTGGGTGGTAAAGACTGTCTGGGGCAAAATTCAGCCATCAGCCAGCAGTCACCCTGGCTCGGTTTTTAGGTTTACATGTGCAGCCCATGGAGCAGTGTGAAGGTATTATCATAGAATACTAGAATCATTGAGGTTGGAAAAGACCCTTGGGATCAGCAAGTCCAACCATCAACCCCACTCTGCACGGTTCTCCCCCACAACATATCCCCCAACCCCACATCTAAATGACTCTTAAACACATCCAGGGATGGTGACTCCACCACCTCCCTGGGCAGCCTATTCCAGTGTCTGACCACTCCTTCTATGAAGAATTTTTTCCTAATGTCCAGTCTAAACCTACCCTGTTACAGCTTGAAGCCATTCCCTCTTGTTCTATCGCTAATTACCTGTGAGAAGAGACCAGCACCAACCTCCCTACAACGTCCTTTCAAGTAGTTGTAGGGTGTGATGAGATCTCCCCTCAGCCTCCTCTTCCTCAAACTAAACAGTCTCAGCGCCCTCAATCGCTCTTCATAAGATTTATTCTCCAGGCCCTTCACCAGCTTCGTTGCCCTCCTCCGCACTCGCTCCAGCACCTCGATATCTCTCTCGTATTGGGGTGCCCAAAACTGGACACAACACTCAAGGTGTGGCCTCACCAGTGCTGAGCACAGGGGGACAATCACCTC
>VYZM01019770.1:501765-541022 GCA_013398915.1 Dromas ardeola | reverse complement strand
AGAGGGACTTCTTGGTAAACAAAAAAAAAAAAAAAAAAAAAAAAAAAATAAAATCACACCATACTTCTTAGTAAGTTCTCTTGTCTCTTTCAACTAGCCAACATAAAAACCTTTTCTCCTGGCTTGTACGATCTTTTAAAGTACTAACAAGTGTTCTGCGGTTTCTAAGAGATTCTTTTTTTTTGTCTTTCATAGCTCCAGGGTTACCACCCTAGTAGGTGTGGAAATTCTTTGTTCACTTCATTATAAGACACTTTTGTGTACCATCTAACTGGATTCAGCCAGCAAAGGAGAGCAGATATGTCATATGCCGAATGCTTTTTTCCTCGTCCCTAACATCCTAGGATATTGCACACTTTCATGTTCTAATGGAGGTTTCTTTTACCAATGACCAACATTTCCCTCTACTCTCTCACGCTCCTATAAGTTTCTGACCTGTTATAATTTCCCTGCCTGCAGTGCAGTTTCAGCCAGCGCTCCTGTTGCGTACTGAGGAAATTAATATGCTGCCTAGAAAAATCTCCTTCAAATTTAGAAAATGTCTATGCCAGAGGATGTTAACTTGTGTACGCTAACAACTTGAGTGCTCCCCGTTATATCGGTGTGAGAACGGCAGTGAAAAACAGGGAAAAAGGGCAAATCGATTCATATAATGGATATCACTGCAGGCTTTCTCACAAAACTTTGCCTGCCGTCACCGAGCAGTACCTTCACACTGACAGTGGTGGATGGAGATGAAAAGCGCTCCAGACTGGTGAAAATTCATCTGTACATTGAAAACATCGCCTGTACTATTTGTGTGTGACGATGAAAAAATACCCAAGCACGTTTCAAACACACATTTACTCAGTAACGTACTCTTATTACCCGGTTCTGTATCTGGTCTATTTTCAGAAATTGAAAGCGCTGCTTCTCTTTTAAAACCGGCCACTTCCTTTTTGACCGTCTTCCCGCTCTGAACATAAAACAGGTGCATCAGCAATATTTGGCATGTTCATAGCAGAAGAAGTTCTGTCTTTAATACCCGGCATTTCATGTAGTTTGCCTTATCTCAGTCATCAGCACTGATTCAAAGCTATTGAGTATCGCAGGACTGACTGCGAGCCAAGTTCGACAAGAGTCGGCTGGGGTTACAGCTGCGGGAGGACCTGCTGGAGGAGGTAATAGCTGCCTCTGGGAGCCAAGAGATGCCAATTATAATACTACCTTCATATTTCTCATTTGCTAAAACTCAGTTTTCTTTGTTCTTTTATGAAAAGTGACTGGGCTGATTAAGGTTTCCAGATGCAAACAGACAACTCGTCTGACATTGCGGGCAAAGAAAATAAAACAGAACCTACTTCGGAGTGCAAAGATTAATACGAGTGTGTTTGGCAGAGTTATAAACAGTCGAAAACAAGGTCTTATGCTGCAGAGGCTAAGGGAACCTTAGCTGTAAGCTGTGCTGCCCACGCTACCTGCAGCAAATGAGGCATCCGACACAAGCGTCAGACACCGTCTGTTAAAGGACGGTAACACCAGACGATATGATCCCCTGCAAATTATGTTTTAAAATGCCAAGGTACCCAAGCTTTATGTTGTACTAGAGAACAAAGGCAAGTGAGAGGTGATGTTAGAAAACATCATCTTTCAAACGTTATTGTAAAAATAAAGCCCCTACCCAATTTCAGTTTCAGAGCCAGCTGAAGGAGGAACTGTCATGAGCGGGACTTTTGGAAGAGATCCTAGCCCCCAGGCTCCTGGGGGTCTAGGGTAAAGGATCTCAGGTTGGTGACTTGCAGTGTCATGGGCTGCAAGCAAAGCAGAATAATTTGTGATGAAGTGCAGAAGTCAGAACTGGTGCCTCCTTCCCTTACCTTGTCACAGCCTGAGTGTTCACTCCAGTAATAACCACTCTATTTTCCTCTCTGTTTTCCTCTTGTGGTGCCTTTCCCTTCCCTGTGTGTTGTCAGGAGAGTTAATCATAACTGGTGTGGCAGGCTGTGCCCTCTTACCTGTGATATGGAAAGCAAATACGTTCTGAGCTGAATAAACACTTCAAAGTAATTTTTTCCTTACAAACCAACCCAAAACAATAATGTAAGAGCTATAGATAGTCTGTGCCATCACCATCCTGCACAGACAACCTCAGAGTAATTCCACACTCATCTCCTCACTCCAACATTAGAGGCCCTGAACACAGGAGCTGGAGAAGACATAGTGTTAATTTCGTACATTAGGAGACACAGTATGAGGTTCAGGATACGTAATTGCTAATTGTGATTTTGATTGAGTATGTTTGCCATTATCAGGTGCATATCGACAGAGATAGATGCAAAAGGGAGATTCCCATAGACTTACCGGTCACTGCCAGAGTCCTGGTCCTGCTGGTGGCATCTCTGAAGAGATGTCTACATGATTCCACACTGCATTAGTCTGCTTCTGACGACTCTCATCATTCATAGATACCCATTTAAAACACAAGCTACTTCGCTTCAAGATGGTGATTACATTGCCAAGAGAAGGCTACAAATTGAAAGAGGCTTTTTCAGTCACATGTTGGCTTGCACAGTATGGACTCAAACCATCAGTCTCACTAGAGTTTTCAACACAAGATGTTGACCATTGCCTTGGTTCTTCCACAGAATCTATGGAGGAGCAGTTTATGTTCTGAAGCTAATCAGGATACTGAATCTCCAAATCACATACCAATAAATTCGTATTTTTTCAAGGAAGTAGGTCATTCCTATTGCACTGAAGACCATGGATGAGTTCAGTATGGCGTCTGATCCAGGCCTTTTGGTCTTCCCAGCATATTTGGTTCAGTTGTATTAATTGCATTTCTGCTCCTCTCTTTAAGTTCATCAACAGATTACTAATTGTTACTCTTTTAAATCATAAAGGAAAATGATATTGTACAAATGAAAGAGGTAGGACTAAATAAGACTTACTGAGGGCTAATTTCAACCCCCACTTTTATTGATTTTCCCTCTTAGTCCTCCCAGCAAGCTTGGTTTTTTTACTTACAAACAGTTCCTGGAAGATTCCTTTGGCAAGTGAAATGTGGGAACTGTCTTGGTGTTGCCAGCACTAATGCTATTTTGTGTTTTAAATAAAAAACGTTATGAATTTTAAGTTGGTTTTTTGTGTGTTTATTTATTTATTTATTTATTTTAAAGACCCCAAACTCAGAAATCACGTGATAATAACAATTCTTTTTTATTGTAAACTTAACAGCATTTTGTTATTTGTTTGCAAATTCATTTTCGGGATCAAAATGGTTGGATATAAATCCTTAAAAACGTAAAGCTCAACAATGAAATAGGCCACCAAATACTTGCATATTTTGTGCAAATAGATAACAAACCACCTAAATATACTGCCAAGGTGGTGGTGGGGCATTAGCATAATCTGACCCCCAAGAACATAGGTGGGAGAGAGCTCATATATGTGTGTGTTCCCCAGCAAAGTCTTTATGAGGAATTCACACCTTAGGCATGAAAGTAACTCAAAGAGGGTACGCAAATGAGCCAGCTTCTTCAGTTTCAGTACTGATTCAACTATTTATTGAACCCTTATGGTCAGAGACACAAATAACTTACAGATAAGATCTGAAACAATCTCCAGGATGGAGAGGAAAGTGCCAGTAACTGGGGTACTTTTCCATGGGAATTTTATCAGCACGTAGCAAAGACAATCCCCCTCTTGCATTGCTTTACTGCCTCATCCAGGAGACGAGCAATAGACAGACGCTGGTTTTACTCAATGTGGGTCAGCGGTAAATTAGGATGGTGGAGGTATTATGCATTAGCGTACCACAGGGCTCTTTCTTTTCATAATGTTAATATTATTTCCTTTTGTGACATTAATTGTAATATTAATTGAATCCAATTGCTGCCTGCATGCCTTTTTGGGCTTAACTCTCTCTTTTTTGTCCATGCACACCTTCAAATATGCCCTGCAGAGAGGTTAGTGTCCACATCATGCTGGAAAACAGAATCATTATGTATCTTTATCCAATTCAGAGACCCATTTGTGAGAACATGAACCCCGAGGGGGATTCGCTTAGCTCTCATTTTGCCTTTTTTAAAGCCTAACTGTTTAAATAGTAGACCCTTTCCTAATGTGGCTGCTTTCTCAGCTATCTCATCTTTATATGGCTCTTTTTCCCCCTAGCTTTGATTTGTACATGTGGAATGTTTTTGATCAGATAACACCCACTGGATATGTTGCTGTCTTTGTTCAGGACATTGGTTTTGTAAGCTGCAAAGCTGATAAACACTTATATGTGCCTTGTTTCCTTTTCTGCATAAAGATTCTATTGAGACATCAGCACATCTGGAGAAAACATGTTCTTTAATATTATAGTTGTTGTTATTCATTTTAAATTCAGCGCTATCATATTTGATGTCTGCATCTTTAAAAAAATGCAAAATGAAGCCTTGTTGGCAATAATGAATACGAGTATAACAGAGAAGAAGAAAGGGAACCTGCCTTAAGGTTCCTTTGTTATAAAATTCTTATCTGAAAAAAGGACCTTTGAGGATATTAAAACTTGACTCTTTTTCTGTTAGCCTCATGAAAGATAGAGCTCTTGTTAAACTTGTGTTGCTTTGTTGTCTCTACAGTTCTGATGCCTTACACAGCAGTTTTTCCTTTAAAATAAATCCTTGGGACAGAAGATAAAACAAATGCCATGCTCTAGTGACTGGCATATACCAACCAGAGGCATATTCACATGAGAAAACTGCTTGACAAATATTTCATCTATCTGAGATATTTTCCAGCTGAGTTGCCTTGCTATTTTGTTCCCACCACATTCTCTACATTGCACAGTGGAAAAGCAAAGACATTTAACTTCTGCACTGGACTGGGAACTTCAGATGCTAAAAAACAGGTCAATATTTTTTTTTTCCAAGATCATCTTTTTTTTTTTTCAGTTGGCACTGAATAATGGAAACAAACTTAATATCAGCTCTTTTCTCTGAATACATCCGTATAAAAGGAACGAATCTGGAAAGGGTTAGCTATATGACTCAAAAGCCCCCGCATACAATAGCTAAAAATTCTCATGAACTAAGACTATTTATGTATTTATTATAAAATTATGAAAAGCTCACAATACTAACTTTCTTGTCATTAATATAGGAATCTAACTTGTCTAACTAGACAAAAGTACAACTGATAGAATATAAAGAAGCCATTCAGAAAAATCTTGGATTCCAAATCAAGAGGAAATTGAAATATTTTTATGGAGGTCAATTTATTGGAAATCATTGTTGCAATTAGCTGAGCAGGTAATTTTTTAACAAAACTTTCTATACTGAATGTTCTTGCCTAGTGCCAGCCATAAGAGCCGTACGTCCGTGTGGTCTGTGCCGTGCGTTCCTTCGTCCTTATGGAAAACAAAAAAAAAGCTGTTAGCTCTATAAGAACTCTAAAAATAAATGACTTAATTCAATAAGAATAAGGAAAATTTTAGAACACATTGAGCGGTTCATTCTTCAGAGCAAATACTGAAATAAAACCTAGAAAAAATAATTTTATTGTACCTCATGGAGTTAGAAAAAACAGTAATGCACCAGCCGCAGAAAAAAGGAGGAATCTGGTGGAAAGTTGTACAACTTGTTTCTGATCCTTCACACAGAAAATAAGGCTAAAAAGTCCTAGTTAATCGGATACGATTAAACAGCATAGGTCACCTTTCAGAAGTCAATCATCCAATATGCCCTGTAGAACTATTTGTGTTCAGCCATGAATTAACCAAACAACTGTGCAGCGTGCATTTGATAAATTTGAACAGAAGTTCACTTGAAAAGTCGCTATTTGCTTGCAGAGTAGGAAAAAAGGCTAAATTATTTGTGTTAATTATTTACCGCAAATATTTCACTCAGGTCTGGTTATGAGTAAGACGAGAAATGAGTCAAAAGGCACCATATAAGGGAAAAGCTTCAGTAGTCAGACGCTGGCTTTCTACCTTTAACACACTGCCTACATCTACTTGGAAACCCCAGGCAAAAGCGAGGCCAATTTCAGCCCCGTGCATGCTATGTCCCCGTTATAAAGATATGTCGCATGGTTTTGGCACGGTCCGAAGCTCTGACCCTGGACCAGGTCAACACGATGCGCACCGTCTCGGCATCCTTTGGAGCGTGATCACCTTCTAAATTGCTGTTAATTCCCTGCTACAATAAACGGTAGGCTTCAGTTTCCAGCGCTGCCAGCTCTTTAATCTTCCTAAGGACAAAAAGTTCATTCAAGACAAATTGAACCGATGGGTACTCACAGTACTCAAACTGGATTAGGCTTGGATTTTTTCTATTCTAGGCAGCCGAGGCAAATTGAGTATAAAGTCATACAGTACCAAGGCGTAACACCAGTGCGTCTGGGCAGGCAGCAGCAGTTGTGCTTCAGTTTTAGAGGGTTGCTCTCGTCTGGACTACAATATTCCTACTTATTGGGGAATTTATAAAAGTAAATCGAGTACCAGAGATCTGAGAGCGCTGTATTTATTTTGTATTTTCTTACGCCCCCACTGCAGGAAAAACAAAAACCCTGAGAAAAAGCTGAGGGGTTTTATTACATTTTTACATATGGTATCCCTGTGAACATCTAATGCAAGATTTTTCAAGAAGAGGAGTCTTAATTTTTTCCTCCTAAATTCCTGTTAGATTCTTCAGCAAATGCCTGATTTTTAACAGTGCGGATCTTCCAGCGTGCCAGTCAGGGTCCCACGAGAAAAAAGCTTTATAAACAGTGAATCTATATGAAGTGTTTTCTAGCTGGCTTCCTTCACTTGAGCTCAGTTGGAGCTTTACATGATCTTTGCTTTTGAAAATCAGACTACTTATTTTGGTGCCAAAATTAGGAAAACCTGCCCCAGAGTTACATTTTTACCTGTGTAGGTTTATTCATTCCCCCTGGAGAGAAGAGAGACTTAATGGTAAANCGCTGAAGAAAAAGAAAAAAAAGTAAAAAAAAAAAAAAAAAAAAAAAAAAAAAAAAAAAAATCAAACTCCTTCATTAACATAGCTAGAAATTTTCAAGAATAAAAAGCAGATTGAGGTTAGGATCATGATATTTTACCAGACCTCAGTCTAGGCAAAATTCTGAACTTCTGATTGTTAATCTTCCGCTAAAACCTGTCAGTATCTCCTTAATTAAACAGAGCTTTTCTTCAGTAAAACTTTTCGTGTCAGAATTATACAGACTTCCAATTCTGACATTCAAACTACTTCTTGGCTGGTGTTAATGAGGTACCTTAGTTTGTTTTAATGAGGTACAATGCACAGCTTCATTTATACATGAGAAGAGAAACAGGGAGATTTTTGAACAGGTTTGGCTCTGTAATCCAAGAAAAATGTACAGATCTGCTACTCACCATTAATAGGATGACATAAAGAGTTGGCAGCATTTTTCTGCCGAATATCCTAATCTCATGTGGCTACATTTGAAAAGTGGAAAATCATTGTTATCTCATATAGATCCTCACAATGCACCGTATGTATCTAGTGAATGAGCATCAAACTGACCCTGTGGGTGGATGCTGCACATCCTGCCAGTCCATTGATTTTGGGACTACGCTGAAAACAAAAGGCTGGCTTTGAGAAAGGGCCATGAACTCACATTTAGGGGTGCAATTTTGCACAAGTCAGAACAGAGGAGAGACAAAACTGTCCTCCAGACAATAGGCTTCAGTATGGGGAATGCTAATTATAATGTTGAAGAGCTACGGGGTCACGCTCTTTCCACTATTCCGTAATTACGCTCCAGGAAGCGCGGCAAACAAGAGGTTAACTTCTTTGGTTGGCTTTTTATTATGCTTGGGAATTTCATGCAGATGCAAAGCATAATTCCGTAAGAATTATATTGTTGGTTATCATTAATGGCTGCTTGTTATGAAGTGCAATATTCCTACCTTTTAAAATTCAGCAGGATTCTAGACAGGCCTTTCCTCTGTTAGGATCTTGGCCAATAAATTACTCAATAGGGTGCATACAGTGGCTGGAGCAATATAATAGCATCACCCTTGGAAACTGTGTGGAACAGTATTGGTAACCACAGGAGCAAAGGGGCACTTCTTCACAAGGATGCCTTTCACTGGCGCAGACGGTCAACCGGAGGGCAAAACACAATGTTTCAGGCTAGATATAGATTTCAAATGGGGCAGATATTTGGCAGGCAGGAATCATATACATAAAGCTGACTTTGAAAAAAAATGTCATGCAAAAAAGAAAGATCCACTGTTACCACAGGAATCTGAATACATTATATAGTGCTTTATTAGCTGGGTCTCGTTCAGGGAGGAAAAACAAGTTGAAGGGCCCCAAACTGCAGCCTTCGGGAGCAGAAGGATGTGACTTCTGTGCTGGCTTCTTCTCATTTACCGCTTAGTTTCTGCTGACTGCATTTCTGGCAGCATTTCCTAGATGGAGAAGATCTTCTTCCTCAATAGCTGGTTTATATCAGATCTCATCCCAGTTCAACCTATTTGAGACATTTTAGGTAACTCCCAACATCAGATGTCACTGGAATTCATCATACTGCTTTTATGGCTAATCCTATACGGTCCATCTATCTGCCAGGTCACGGGAGAAAAACATTTATTATTTATCACTGGGGCCAGTTCTGTGAAGGGAGCCCTGTTTCTGGGGGAGCCCTGACGTGGACCACGAATTTGCTGTGAAAGCAAATCAAGTCTTTTGCAGGTAGGTAGGAAAGCATCCCCTCTCGCACAG
Source organism: Dromas ardeola (assembly GCA_013398915.1). Lineage (NCBI taxonomy): Eukaryota > Metazoa > Chordata > Aves > Charadriiformes > Dromadidae > Dromas > Dromas ardeola. The sequence goes on along the minus strand of VYZM01019770.1, from coordinate 532,305 downwards.
GCCTATTCTGGAATAGATTTTCCCATGGGATGTTCTCACGTTGTAACTATCCCTCCTGTAACACGCAAGAACATGTCCATTTTTATCATATTAAAACAAAGTCTCACCTGGGGCTAGTGCCCTAGGACGGTTTCTGACGCCTCCTTAAAGGAGGTGCACAAAGAAGGGGCACACAAAGGCTCGCAGCTGGGTGCTTTTTTTTGCTTTCTAGCCTAAATGACCCCTAACTCCTTGCAGCTGGGGTGATAAGACGTGAGGGCTGGCTTCAGGCTGAGTCCGGGGCATGGCTTGAATTAGTGTTTCTGGATCTGCGGCAAGATGCCTTAAAGGCTGTCTGCACCAGCTTTGCTACACGACGCGTAGCCTGTGTATTACCACTTATGTGCATTTCCAAAGATGTCTGACAGTGTCTCAGCTACCAGTACAACATATTTCTGCGTGACAGCAGAAGCAGTCCTGAAAAACCGTGGATAACCCGCACATACCCTTCACGTGCTCCATAGGCTCACTTAGAGATGTGCGCCTATGTAATATTTACATGCTTAATATACCTTATTATAGTCAAGGGCAACTTACATGCAGTTAAAAGTAAAATTGCTGCTATCAAATGAGAAGTGCAGTCACTCCTTAAAAATTGGGAAGATTATCTCTGAAAAGCCTTTTCAAAAACTCTCTACTCTGTTATTAACACCCTAAGAAAAGATCTCAAGAAAAACGGGATAATTTTCCAAACGTAAAGGACAATATAAAAAGATGTTGTTTATGAAAGTTTTAGACTAAACCAGGGCCTCTATTATTAAGCAACAGCTCATGTTGCATGCTAGAGACTCTACATGCTTTTATGGCAGTTCTATGTATTAATTGTCCAATTTTATCAAAGTTGGTAATAATTTACTTATTACCAGCATCGGGGTCTGAATAATATTTTCCTTTCCATTAAGTTTCTTTCCCAGGATTTTTTGACAGTTATATCCTCTCATCATTAATGTTACTTCTCATCACAGACTGAACTGAATATTCACATGAAAGATCAAATCACTGTTATTTTGACTTGTTACTATTTTTTCATCTAGATTGTTAACCCATCATTTTTATGGCATTTTACTGTAGTTGCTACATTTATAGCATACCTGCTAGTCCAATTTATTATACAGACTAACATTTTGGAGGAGAATTTTAAAAGAAAACCTCTTTATGAACTCACACATATTAATGTGACTCTGTCTCCCATCTTTTTGCTTTAGTGCTTCCTGATATCCTGAGAGTATTTCCTTACTCTCCGATTTAAATTTTTCTGGGTTTTATTTTCCAGCTGTAAAAGGGCTTTAAGAAGCCTTACTGTAGCTAGCACTGGATCTAAGTATCAAGGAGGAAGGGTCCATGATCTTACAGATGAAGTCTGAAATTCACGAGGTGGGAAAATTTTGTGTGTTGTTGATGGGCTTTTTCTATGGAGCTCACTCCCATTAACAGAGATTCTCGTGAGCGTGAGAGGATGACTACTGGTAGTCCTTTTAGAAGGTAAATATTAATTTTTCTTTCTTCCTTCCTCCCCCTGTATATACAGAGAAACCAAGGTATAAAGAGTTTCTGGGCTTTGGTAGAGGACTTGACAAATGTTCCAAAAGCAATACTATTTTATTTTTTTTTCTCCTAAAGCATCTCATTCCCAAAGAGCCCCATGTGACCCTGGGACAAACCCATCAGACCTAGTCTGTCTCACACTGCCCCAGCAGGAATCGCATGAAACCTATGGTTATTACTTGTATCATGTTGGCATCTGGAAGTATTAAGATCATTAGAAACAGCAAGAGGCCAAGGAAGTGTTAAGGATCTAACTAGATGGGAGAGAAAAAGGAAAAGGTTTTTATGCCACTTTTAAAGATGGGAAACAGCATCAGGCAGAAATGAAATTAATTCCCTAGTGCACACAAGGAATTTCTGGCAAAGTTGAGATTTTAACTTAGATGTCCTCTTTTTAAGTTCAGTCTGTTGCTCTTTTGAAATAAATAAATAAATAAACAAACCCTAAATCTCTTGATTTTTTCATACCTGGCTATCTTATGTGTAAAGTCAACCTAGGGTACGTTTCAGATAAGGCTGTAAAATTAAACTAACTGATATAATAAGTTGAGATACCCTCATCTGTAGGCTGAACATGAAGACTTAAATTCTGCTATAAATCAGCAAGGGTGGGGTTGGGTTGGGGAAAAGAAAAATCTGAATAGCAGAAGTCTAGGTATATTGTAAATTTTTTGGAGTTGTGATTGACTTCTGCACATGTTGTGACCAACCCAAGAGGACTCTGGCTTAAGCACTTCGCAAGTAGCAGCAAAGATGTTTGTGGTGGCGGTGTAGTTTTACAAAACTAAAAGGAAGCCCAGGGTATTTGTAATTTGTATGTCAGTAAGGTGAGATCAGAGGACTGAGGACCCTCTTTTAAAAATTACGGTTTATCCAGTTACGACAGTTGAGTGGCCACATGCTTTTAGTCTGCTTCTGCCATAGACATCAGTGGGATTTTGCCCGTGACGCTGAACGGAGCAGAACTGAACCCTGAGTCTTCCTATTGAAATACTGCAATCGCTTGTGCAAACTGGGTAATTGTGCTTACAACTGGCCAGATGCTTCATTTTGAGGATCGGTTGCAAAAATGCCGAAAAACCCAAATGCCAAATTGTCATGTGCAGCTGATTTCAATCACAAAATTGTAGGTGCACATATAAGAGGCTGTGCGTATGGCTCTTAAACTACAAATGCTTGATTTGGAACAAAAATTTTATTTAGCTTTAAAAAAACTAACCTTCCACTGAAGATTCTAAAATTACAGCAAATGCCGTGAAAGTGCCGTAAAAATGATGGGTTAACAGTCCATTTGAAAAAAAAAAAAGAAAAAGGAACAAGCCAAATTAACAGTGATTTGATCTACATGTGAATATTCAGATCTGCCTCTGAGGAAAGGTAAGAAATGAACTTAATGGAGAGAACAAATATTTTTCAGAAACCCGCTGCTGATAATCAGTAAATTGTTAGTAACTCCAATAAGATTTGATGAGGACCTTGCAGATCCCTGATGTGAGTTATCATTAAACAGTAGACCTAAGTGTCTGCTGAAAGAGGAAGATGCTTCTGCCTCAGCCATCCAAAGGCACACTGCTATCAAGAAGTTGTCCACCTGGCAAGGACCCTCATTCAGAAAAACATCATTATTAATCTTAACAAGGACACAACGTGGGTGGGTGTGTTTCATTGGAGTGTTCCATTCAAGCTCTTATTTGTCTTAGCAAAGTGCTATGTGGTCCAAACACCACCAAGGAAACAATTTAGAAGTTAAAAAAAAAGAGGGTTGAGATCTTTGTTCAACATCTCTACACCTTTCCCCATGGTTCTTTCTCAGAAAAGCTCACAGGCTGGCCTGAAATATAACTGAATAAGCCCTGAGGAAGAACTTCAGGGGTGGATTTATGGAGATGCTGATTGTAAAATCCTGCCTTTGTCCCACGGTTGTGAGGGCAGTTAGGCTGGCAGAAGCTCAATGCTTCCGAGCGCCTCAGTCTCTCCCCTGCCTTCGGCAAGAAGCCAGAAAGGCAGGGCTGAAAGTCGTGATGGAAACATAACTTCTGTAGGTCGGGTCCTTCCGTGTGCTGAATCCGAGAGCAACATGCTTCTACGGATTCATTTCTGACTGCGGACACAGAGATGCCGGGCTCAGAGCCGTCCTTGCGGGGGAGGCTGTGCCAGCCCCGACCAGGCTATGGGAAGCCTTCCCTGCATCGCCTGACCCCACACTATCGCGATAAGCCGTATTTTCTAGACCATTTGTTCTGTAAGAGCGTGAGTCAAACAAGAGATATTCCTGTGCAGCTGCAGCACAGGACCCCTCCTTCTCCCAGGTGCAATATAACTGGGATGAACCACCAGGATTTAGGGTCCCTGCGGTGCCCACCACTGTCCGGCACGGCTGTGCCACCAGGCAGCTCCCTGCAAATCTGATTATCCAGCCTCATGGACCAAGGATTTTGGCTCCATTTGTGCCTGTGGTTCCCCACATCAGATATCATGACTCTCGTAGATGATAGGGAGGACAATATCTACCTTTTAGTCTTATACTGCTGCTAAAACAATAGGGAGTTCCTATTTCAGTAATTACTGTGGCTTCCAAAACCTGTAACACACTGTCCTGCTGACCCCTCCTGTGCAAGCCAGTGCTGCCTGCCAGCAGCGATGCTTACCAAGTTTTTTATTGTCTTTCTATGGGTCTAAAAATCCACAGAAAAGTCAAGTTTATGGCCTCCCGCTCGCCTCGCGCCCCACTCTGCGCTTCTGGGCATGGCTCCTTCAAGCTGTGGAGCAACCTACCGGAGGGGCTGTAGCTGCAGGGATCGATTACAGCCACATATTTTATTGTTGCTGGAATAAAATCTTTGGGAATGGGAACTTCAGTGCAGCGCTGCCACTTCCCAATGGCCGCCCAGCGTGCCCCTAAGGTTGTGTTTCACGTGCGATGCCGTCTGCTCTCCCACCACCCAGCGCTTTTCTCCCCTTCTCCATGGAGGGTTGGAGAAACCTGGCACAACCCTCCAAAGCTGCAACCTCTCAGCCTACCCTCTCGGAGCAGGATTTGCTCGTCAGAGGAAGAGCCTCTGTAGATTTGCAAGGAGCTTTTTCTGCTCGGCTGGAGTGGCTTCCAGATTTATTTCCCCATGGGGGCATTAAGGGGGCCCCCTGCTCCCCCTGCAGCCTCCTGCACCTTCTCGGTGCCAGTTTTATGCAGTCGGGGAACTACCTCTGTGTTTGATTTCCTAGCAGTTGAGGAATATGGCTATTTGAATTAGTTATGTAAAGAAAAAGGAAAAAAAAAATTGAAAAGAGAAAGATTTTCTTCTGAATTATTCTCCTCCCAGCCCCTAGTGAGAACTTGGTTTCTTGCATGCCGCGCTTCTGAGATTCACTCCTACAGTCCATAATATACATGTTCAGCAGTCCCCGAGCGACAGCTTCAAAAATGTGAGTTTCCCGGGTCTGGTGTTGCCTTCGAGGCAGAGATAACCTTTGCAGCACTTCCTTCTTTGTCAGCCACAAGCAGGATGCTTGTGTGCGTCCGTCCATCCCAGAGCTGGGCTTTCGCTCGCTGCGGCCGCTGCTCGGTCTTTTATGTTACTGCAGAAGGAGTGTTTTTGGGGTTCTGGTAGGTCGGCACAAACAAGCTAGTCCCTTGTGCAGGCGCTGTAAAGCCTGCAGCTCGCGTTAATCATCAGACAGAAGCGACAGACACTGCCAGTTTTACGGTCGGGCGTTCACTGAGAACAGAAGTAAAAAAAAAAGAATTAAACCGAGAGGAAAACCAGGAATTATTTCATAAACAGGATTTCTGTGAATTAAGAAACTTTGTTAACTCAACACTGAGGCAATAAAGCAATTGGTATTAGAAGAGCCTTATTTTACAGAGCTGTTTGTGCATGCTCTATTGCCTTTTCTGCTCACGCTGCCATGGTCAAGTCACGCAGTTAGCTTATGAAATGCGAACTCTGAAAGCCCAAACCTGTTAAAAATGCTTCTCATTGCCAAACAAAGCAAAAATCCTTCCACTTTGGAATGAGCAACTTTCTGTGATCAACTAAATCTGTTCTCTGATGGAAATAAATGTAGAATTCAGATCAATGAAGCGTGTGTGAAAGGGAGAGAAAGAGAGAGTGGGCGACTGGAAGTGAGAAGTGGAAGGAGCTGGGTACCCTTCAGTTTCCATATCTGCATATTATAGCTAATAAAAAAAAATATAATAGCTTGTAGTATTTCCAGCAGAAACGGGAAGCTGTGACTGTACAGTCTGCAGCGAGCTTGAATCATATGAACCAAATGGAATATCCTGTAGATTTTCTATAGATCTGCTCCACGCACACTTTCAAATAACCTTTAACAAAGGCAATGAATCGCTGCTGCCCTTGTAAAAATCTCAGTGTGCTGTACTAACGTGGTACTAATGAAAAGTATCTTAAAGAAAAGAAGTTCAGATTACAGGAACTTCAGTAAATAAATCTGTTCCTTCACCTGTATCATTTTACCGGGATATTTTTTTTTTCATTGATTTTTAAAGAGAAGCAGGTGCGGGGTAGTAGTGACTAATTCACGCTGCAAAACCCCAAAGTTGTGTGGTTTGCTGCTTCTGTGATCTCTCTTCCCCACCCTCTGAGCTCTGCCATATTTTGGCAACGATTCAGCTCCTATATGAGATAGCCAATATGGGTCCTATATTAGATAGACGATTAAGTAAGGTGAGAAGACAAAAAAGCAGGGACACTAACTCCCCGCAGAGCTCCATTACCGAACCGTTCCCGGGAACTCCATTATCTTGGGCAGAAAAGAGCAAAAAAAAGTAATGATCCAGACAGGCTGCGAAACGCTCAGTACATGGGGCAGCCGGTAAGTACCACCTGCAAGGATGCCCACTCAACCCACGCGACTCATTGCTACGCTCTATTCTGCCCACGAGGTACTTTCTCCCTGCTAATTCTCACGCGTACCAGGAGAAATTCGTCCCGGCTGCAGCTCAAGGAGTGATTAGTCTCGTTTCAGGTCGTGGCATGCTTGCCCCAGCTTCATCCAGCTGAGATGCATGTAGGCACCCTGCTAGGAAATTAGTAGAGGCTTGAGTAAGCGCACAGGTAGATTGTGCTTATCATGTTCTTGTCATGAACTTACCACTGTGGTCCAAGCAGATGTACACCAGAAGTACACGATGCAGAACTCCTTTAATGGCATATATATACAGAGAGAGAAAAAATTGGTTTTTTGTCATTTTTTTCTTACCCTGGGGCGGGGAGAAGATTGACATCCCATTAACCTGAGATTATTAAACATGACCTACAATCCCAATAGAGTCCTTTATTCGTCCACTTTTTCTTTAAGATTAAGCAGCCATTTTCTGGCCATTGGCTCCCAGGACCTCGTCTGGGGAAGGGCGAGGGAAGCTGCAGAGACTGTGGTGCTCCGAGCAGACAGGCGAGACATCTCTCATCTAGACCACACTTGGCGCTTGTGGTTCAGGCTTTCTATAGCGCTAGCTGGGGACCTCACTTGGCCTCGGGTAGTAGTCCCGTTGACTTTGCAAGGTCGCTGGCAATGTTCATCCTGAAACCCATGTCTCATGTGCGCACCGGCGAGAGGGGATTCAGCACGATTCTTCCCTGCTTGAATTTGTGGCTGCATCCCCACTCCAGAGCCGGTCTTTCTCTTTACAGAACCAGCTACGATGCTGTCCGTACCAGTGCCTCTATAATGCACTTCTCCTTAAACGGTTACGGCTTTTCCTCTCTTCTGTCCAACCTTTTCTTTTTCCCGAGAACATATTTCATCTTCCCACACCCATGCTGGCAATGCTAGTAACTCTGAAGGGGACACTGCCTTTTATATTTCAGAAGCTTTCACATTGTGCAGATATTGAAGAGTCCCGAAACTATTAAAGTTATATATAAGGGAAATTCTGGTAACATTATTAATGCCTGTCATTTTAAAGATAAAAGCATTTCCTCAGTCTCCTTGTGATCTGATGGATTTACTGGCATATAAAATTAGTACCTTTCAGTCTTTGAAACCAAGTTATGTCTTAGTGACCTGATTCTCCCCAGATCAACAGACAGCCCCATGCAGGTGTGAATGCTTTACAGGGACCCGATTCTGCCTCAGTGGGACTCGTTTCCCCTCTCATGTGCGGAGAGAAAAAAAGAAGAGCCTTGAGGATAATGGCTACATTTTCAGTGTGGCATAGGCAAGATGTAAATTGCCGCTTTCAAACCTTAAGCGTTCACATAACTTGTATTACAAAAGGTACAGTGTCTTGCCGATGCTTCTTTTTTCATTTCGGGTTGTGTATTGCAAGCACTGAACATATCTGAATGCCCCCACCTAATTATGGCTGAGATACACACTATTACTGAAAGTGTTACCATGAGGAAACCATTATTAATACATAATATCATTGTACTATCACTATTATTTTTATGATTCTTTTATTTTTCAACCCCGATTTTCAGTGGCTTTCATAGTAAAATTACTTTTGAGGCTAAAATTTGACACGTGCTCTTCTCAGACCAGAGCAAACAAAAACACAAACAGCTGAATAAAATCCATGCGCTCATTTCAGAACAATGAGGTCAGGGAAATATTATGTTTTTTTACCAACTAAGTGTACCTCTTTTTTTCTTTCTTTTTTTTTTCTTTCTTTTTTTTCTTTCTTTTTTCTTTCTTTTTTTCTTTTTTTCCTTTCTTTTTTTTTTCCCATTACAGACTCTCAAAGAGAGCTTGAATGTAAAGCTCTAAACTTGGCATGTACACAGTTTTCAATGAAGATCACATGCTTTTGTAAGTTTGGAAAAAATGGTTAAGCAGCACATTACATGCACAGTATATATTATTTTTCCATGCTGCTTCATCCAGCTCAATCCTATGGGACATGGAGACTGCCTGAGAAATGGGCAATGCCGTCGATTCCCAATGAAACCACTATGAGCGGAGAACTTCTAAGCCCCCGGGGACATGGAAGCGCAAACTTCACGTCCCTCCCACCTTTATGATAGCTGCAAAGCATTAAGCCTGTCTGCCATGTGAAAACTAGGGCTTCTCTTCAGCTGAATTCACAGAAACCTATTTTGGCTGCCTCTAATAATCCAGAGTATGGCCTTAACTTGGCGCTTCCCAAGCTATTTTCTCCAGCTCTTTCTTCCTCCATGAACTCTGTCCCTCTCTCTAATTAGCTCAGGCCAGACCCATGGTGTCCTGGTTATTCTGCTTCCAGCCTGGGAGCCAGCTCACGTCCTCCCTTCGCTGCTGTCCTGAGCCGATCTTACAGCCCCCTGCACTCCCACCATGGTGGGGACATGCCCTACAGCTTGGGAATAGCTGCCATAATTAAAACGTTCAAAATCGAGGAGCCTGCAGGGTTTGATTTATGGGGAAAAGCCATAAACTAAATATAGCTTCACTAAACGATGAATAAATGGGGATTAATAGTTTTGCAGAAGTAAATGGCATGCATGTTCACCAGAACAAAGAAAATTATTAAACAGGAGTGCGAGTGAGAAGGGAGGAGGTGAAGCTAAAATTCAGCAAATTCCCTAACTGTACCCCATGATCTTCTCTTTGAGATGAACCCGGGCAAGAAATCTTCATCCATTCCCTCCCTTGCGCCCTTGCCCCTACCTTCCTTTTCCCATGTTTTCCTGCATTTCTTCATGTCTCCACCTCCTCTCTTCCTGGGTCCATCAACCCTTCTCCTCCGCACATTGGCTCCGGCTCAGCTGAGGCAATGATCACAGAACCATAGAACGGTTGGAGTTTGAAGGGACCTTAAAGACCACCTAGTTCCAACCACCCTGCCATGGGCAGGGACACCTCCCACTAGACCAGGTGGCTCAAAATCCCATACAACCTGGCCTCGGATACCTCCAGGGATGGGGCATATGGGGATGTTCCAGCCAGGTGGCACGGGCAGGGATGCGTGCGAGCCCGGTGTGCCTGCCTGCTCCCTGTGATGCTGAAGTGCCTCTTCAGGCTCTCTCATGGGCTGGCAGCCATCCTGGTGCTGGCTTCTTGATGGTCATTATGAAATGGCAAATCCGCAGTGCTCCGTTGATAGATCTAACAGGCTGGAGATTGCTTGAGGCAGGTGTTGCGAGGCCTAATTTTGCTGGCATTAAATGCCAATTCATATTTTTTTTGCAGGAGCACTGAATTGCGCTGTTTTAAAACAGGAAGTCTATGTTAAAAAGCTGTGTAAAACCATTATGTTGTAGCCAACACTCCAGGCTTTTCTAATTAGGTCATTTGGAAAAAAGATGACCTTTTAGTTTCTGTGCTGCTTTTCTAGGGTCACATGTTTCTAATTATCATTAGTATTTTACTTTGCTAAAGCTGTTGACAAGTTGTGACTCTGTGCGCGTGCGCGCGTGTGTGTGTGTGTCTGTGTTTTGGTTTGTGTGAGAGAGAAAGAGAGGGCAAAAAAGAGACGGTACACATGCTTTGTGGGGTTTCTGTCTTCAAAGGTTCAGCCAACAGAAGAGGACAGACACAACGCGTGCGCTAATTTTAAGCCAGTCCAAGTTGAGAGCAGATGAATCTGTGGGATCAAGAAACCCAAAGGGTTTTTCCAGTGTTCGTGTCATTTTTAGCCAGCTTCCCTTGAACTTGTCCAAAGTCCCTCCACGACCGTTTGCCCGCTCTTGGGCTGTGCGATGAGACCATCGTGTACAACACACCACAAGGTGTCTTTACAAATGCTAGCTGGCCTGGTTTGCCCAAACCATGATGCTAGACAGAAAGTCAAAGAAGAGATGACTCTGTCACTGAGGTCAATGCATCAAAAAAAAAAAAAAAATTGAAGAATAGATGAGAATTTGCAGAGCAACACACAGCTCTTGCCCAAGGCTCTGGTGGAGTTCCAGTGTTGTCGGGGTGAAAAAATAGGGAAAGAAACAAAGAAGTCGACATGTATAATGTATACATTAAGTGAAACTCGATATACCAATCTCTTGCAATAGAATGGAAGTTCTGACTTCATACATTGGTTCTGCTGCTCAGAAATAAAAGGTGTTTCTACTTTGAACCACAAACCCATTCGTGAACTTTGGAATCAGACCACCAGCTCGTCTAAAAGAGAATGTTTCCACTGTGTCTACTTCAGCTTAGAGTTCAGTCCTTAATTAGGAGCTAATCTGTTGTACATCCCTGCTTAAACTGTGGTAGGTAGTAGTAAATTTTGTGGTGCAAGGAGCTGTTAATAATTTAGAAGACCTTCTGACCCAGCGTAGTTGTTCACTGGGCACTCATGATTATTTAATTTGTACGGTAACTGGAAAATGAAAGCAAGATCCTCGAGATCTGACACAGGGTTGTGCTGACTGTTCCAGGAACAAATTTCATCTCATCATTTCTTATAGGAAAAATCTGTTTACAAAGAAGACTGAAAAGGGGAAAGAGTTCCCATCTGTGAGTATTGCTTTGTGAAGACTATGCTATAGTTTCATGTGAAAGAGAGCGAGCACGTTTTATTTCAGGAAAGTTCATGAGGCAATTCAGAATGAGAATGTAGTTTGGTCATTTTTTATTGAGAATGCATCCCACTGGTTAGAAATTGGTTGTGCAGTAAGAGCGCGGGCAAATGGCTATTCTTGTGAATCGCTCAGATTCAGAAAAGCACCAAACAGGTGCTGGATGTTAAACTTGAATTTTTGGATGTCAGTTTTGAAACAAGGCACCAGCATTGCACAGGCTTCCCAACTGCAATCTGAAATGTTGCTATGACAGTTTTCAAGGTTTCTTTAGTTCTTGGCTATCTGTAGGTGGTTTCCAGGAAGAGGCACAAATCAGCATTTGCAGAAAGCCGAGTTACCTATAAATTGATGTTAAAATCTAGTTGGCATTTATTTATTTTTTCATATGTACCTCTGTGTACACACACAGAGGCACAGACACACTCACAGGTGAATTTCTAACTTTGACTTGAATGTGGTGCCTCATGGTGCTAGACCAACCATCAGGACTGTGTGGGTCTAGGGAAGCATTTCATGCACAGCACGAATATCTACCACAGGTGCCCAAATGCTCTGGAACTTACCTTGTGATCATCATTTACAGCACTTGCTGTGCTGCTCGCTCGGGTTCGGAGTTGTGCAATGTCTTCTGCACAACTTGTGTCTTGGCTGATTGAGCAACCACCTTGATTTCAAAGTGAAAAAGAACAGACAGACCTCTTCCCGTGAAGAAGATTGTACTTAATATGTTAGAGTGGCAGAACCGAGCTGAAAGACAGCCACGCATATCACAAACACACACAAAAAAATATGGTTTTAACCTTGGTCTGAAAAACAGTTTTCAAAATTGCTTGAAAAGTAAGTTTAGTTATGGATCTTCAGCCTGGAACAATGGTGTGGTAGAGTATTTTCAATGTAAAACCTCTAGTTTTCTAAGGAAAATAAAATCATTATGCAAATTATGCATAATTTGCTTTCTTGTCTTTGAGACTAGCAGCAAAATTTTCGTGGTAATCAAGGGGTGGGGACACTGTCCAACCAGTGTTCAGAGGGTTTCTGTTATGAACAAGACAACAAACTGCTGATGAGTTCCGCTCGTGCTGTGTGTCAGTCTGCACCGTCATCATGTGAAATTGGTTCAGTCCACATCTCCATGGGGGTGTTTTGACCTTCACCGGGACCACCTGCATGCTTAAAGGGAATCACACGTTCAAACACTTCACTCAGTGTCGCGGTTACTTGCATAAGGTCACACTTGGACCCATATCAGCTGCCTTCCAAGCAACACAAAAGCATGCCACCACGGTGAACATCCACAAGTATCAGATTCTACTTTTGGTGGACAAATCCATATGCAACCTGACTGACCTTGAGCTTGGGTTCCCCTCTGAGTTATTCTGTGATTATCCATGTCTCTACTGGTTTGCACCTTCATGCACAAGCGAGGTGTGTGTGCCTTGCACAACTGCTGTCCTGGGTTGGCAGCTCCTGCACTGTCCCCCTCACCTTGTTGGGTCAGTAGCAGCTTGGTTGCTCTCAGCATTGCCATGACCACTAAATTCCTGCCACTGAAGCCCAGCTGATCATATGGGAGCTAATGCCACGCAAAGGCAGTTTTTTCTTCCCATGGTACCAAACTGCATGGGTCTGAAAACCCGAGAAAAGCATTAACTACTCCTGGTTTCAGATGTGTTGGCTGGACTCTTTCTTAGTGCCACTCCAGCACCTAATCCCTGGGTTTTCATTTCCTTTTGCTCCTCTTCCCATTCCTACAGCCACGTTGTTAGTCCTGTCATCTCAAGATCTGTATGAGAAGAGTTACAATTAACCAAATATTTTGATAACCTAAGAGCAGCAGGAGTGATAGCTCTGGTCTGTGCTTTAATTCTGGGGTCATAGCCTTTCTGTCAGTGTTACTTATATGATGCATTGCCTTGAGCAAATATAGTAAGTAATAAGAAGTTCCTGAGTTTATAATTGAGTTTGTTGAATATCTTCCAATTCTTCTTTGCTCTGTTTCCTACAGGGAAGAAGCAAAATATACCCAGAGCATAAGACCAAAAAACCAACAGAAAACCTAGAAAGAAATGGTTAAATTGACCTACATACCAGCAATTTTTGCTGACCAGATTATTTAAAAGGCTAAAGGGCTGCAGATGTCAAATCCATATATGTATCAGTAAAATGATCATGATAATCACAGCTTATAAAATAGAGCTGAAATGCTTCATTAGGTACTGACAGTTTCTAAACCATGTTGTCACTTTCTGAAAATGTGTCACACTGGCATTTACTTTTTTTTTTTTTTTCAAGATATGGAGAGAAAGAAATAGAGAATTGCGCTGTGAAGCAGAGATGAGCTGAAAGCAAATCAAAAAGGTCTCTTAAAGAGATCACCATTCTCTTTCAGCAAAGCAGGACAATGTATTAAATAAAACTGCTCTTAACCTGTTGGGCACTTGAATCCCTTGGGTTTCCTGTAGTTATTCTATTGAAAAGGAGGCTTAAGAAGTACAGATTTCAACAGCTTTTCAGTTGCCTGTAGCTCCATGTAAGGAAAAGCAAAATTTAAAGGTAAAGTGAATTCACTGCTGCATTCATATTACAGTAACTTGCGTTTGAAATTGTTCCTTTTTAAAAACTGTTGGGTTTGGTGGTTTTGGTGTTTGGTGTTTTTTTCGTTGGTTTTTTTTTTTTTTTAATTTGTGTTCTGGGGAATTTGTTTTATGGTTTCTCCAATATGGTGTACCTTTTAGTTTCAAGGATACAGAATGATATGTATTTCTCTCATGTACAGATGCAGCCCATCATTTCACAAAGATAATTCTTGGAAGGAGAGGAATATTTTACTCAGAAATATGTCATATGCTTGTAGGCAAAATACACCCTTGTGTAGTCAGAAGAAATTATATGCGCCCAACCCCCCCTTTCAAAATGTAATTTAAGCAATACTTTAATAATGACTGTGCCTACTTCTACGTATCTTAACAATGGTGCATTTCAAAGAAGCTCCTTAAAATAAAGTAAGATCCCCAGTGTGAGTCTACAGATATGCAGCACACATGAAAAGCCACCGAACTGATCTGTGAAGTCCCTCCTGCGGGGGATTTCCTAGCAAGAACAGCTTTTTAAGTGAACCAAAAAGGCCCGTGGAAGTGGCCTAAGTAACCATTTTCCATCTATTACATGTAACCACCAAAATAATTCACCTCGTAATATGGAGGAATCACAAGGCTGCTCTGGATCACGCCCCTTTCATTTGTTTCACAAGGATTCATAAGGATTCCTGTTCATTTTTCTTCATGTGCTTCATGGTCACCGCAGCATCACTCTGCTCCTAGCCCTGGGAAGCAAGCGATGAGCTGGCATAAATGAGTTACGGATGTACCGCACCAGGGCAATACTCCTCATCCAAAATGAGTTATGGATGTACCATATCAGGGCAATACTCCTCATCCAGATAAAGACGGCGGCAAGGAGACTTCAGTGGGCCCAATTCTGAAATTAAAGATGAGAATAAAAATTATTACCTGCGAGGTGGTCAGGGGTCATGTAAGAGCCAGGTGAGATCATCTTATATTTTAAGCTATTAAATGAAAAAGAGGAGAACATTTACTTATTAAGATCATTTCCTAATCATTCTTATAAGATTTTAATGAGTGACAAACTGACTCTGGATACAAATTTATGATTTCCCAAAATAACAATTTGATTGGTTTGAGTGATGTCTTGCATCAAGTAATCACAGATAATTTTGCTTCTGAAGCGATTTGACTTTGCCAGTCTATCACATCTTCCATGTGCACAGCTGTATTTCCACGGCTGTATCTCTTTTCTTTGTCTGATGTAACCCCAGTGCCCATGGAAAGTTTCTTCTCCAACTTTTCTTCTTGTCCTACACACAGACCAGCTCACAGATACGCATCTACTCCTCTAGCTATTTTCTTCTCTTTACCTGAACCTTCCTCATGCTACTGATGTGGACTTCCAGCCTTGTTGAAACCATGTTTTCTTAACAGGATGGGAAAGTAGAAATAATTAAAATGAGAACAGTAGCCAGCAGAAGCCTGTGCGATGACTTTTTTCCCCACCACCATCTCTATTACATCAAACAAAGCTCAGAGAGGAGGAAATTGTCCATAAATGCTTTCCTGATAGCATGGCAACAGAAAAGAGGGAAAGGACAGATGTGCTGCTCCTGGCTGAGGGAGGCCAATCTGAAATCTTGGAGTACTGTGTCCAGCTCTGGAGCCCTCAGCACAAGAAGGACATGGACCTGTTGGAACGGGTCCAGCAGAGGGCCACAAAGATGATCCGAGGGCTGGAGCCCCTCTGCTGTGAGGACAGGCTGAGAGAGTTGGGGCTGTTCAGCCTGGAGAAAAGAAAGCTCCGGGGAGACCTTATAGTGGCCTGCCAGTACCTGAAGGGGCTACAGGAAGGGTGGGGAGGGGCTGTTTATCAGGGAGTCTAATGGTAGGACACGGGGCAATGGTTTCAAACTGAAAGAGGGGAGATTTGGATTGGATATCAGGAAGAAATTCTCACTGTAAGGGTGGTGAGCACCTGACCCAGGTTGCCCAGAGAAGCTGTGGCTGCCCCATCCCTGGAGGGGTTCAAGGCCAGGTTAGATGGGGCTTGGAGCAACCTGGGCTGGTGGGAGGTGTCCCTGCCCAGGGCAGGGGGTTGGAACTGGATGATCTTTAAGGTCCCTTCCAACCCAAACCTTTCTGTGATTCTATGATTCTATGAAAAAAATTAATTCTTCCATTTTCTTATGCTTCTTTGTGCAACCACAGCTTGCCCAGGAATCAGTGTTCGCATACATCTTGTGTTGTACCTGAGAGTACTGCAGCCACAGGTTTCCACTTTGATGCCAAAGTCAGGCCTGCGAGCTGGTGTTACACACCTAAATAAACGTGGTTTGCCTTGCAGGGAATGGCCTTGGGAGGGCGAGGTGTTTAGCATTTTGGATAAAGTACTGGTATCAAATTCTCCCATGCCGTCTCCCCGAGTCTGACTGTCCGTACCCATGTGTGGGTGAAGGCTGTGGCGAGCGGGGAGGCAGAGATGAAAGAGCCACAGCAGTGTTGCCAGCTGGAGGAGCGAACCTCTTACAAAGGGGAAGTTAAGTCATAAACTGCTCCGCGACAATGGCAGAGGGCTCGGTTAGAGATGTGGATGCCGCTGGGCTGACTCGCAGCGCAAAAAAGCAGGCGACTGCTTGCCAGATGTGCCGGGCTGTATGCGTGCTACCCCGGCTCTGCGCGCAGCCCCTCACATACCGCAACTGCACTGCTTGGGGGGGGCTGTGAGAAGCAGAAAGGAAGGCCAGGGTGCAGTTGACATTTTTCCTTTTCGCTGTTTGTTTTATATCCTCCCACTCCTCATTTTCCTCCTCCCACAGCCTGGTGCTGCATACTGATGAGAAAATACTTGGTTCAGACCCAAGCAGTTATTTTTGGTTATTAAGGTTGGTGCTGGCTGCCCAACCTACACTTTCTAACTCACCAGAGTTGCATGGGGCTGCTGGGTTTGCATTGTCAGCAGTTAAGGGCATATTTTAGAAAGATTTTGGAAGCCGGATACGCAAACACACACACACACGTGTTCCTGTATCTACGTACAGATAAATGCACATACACAGCCTTCCATCCCATATATTGAATTAGGTAAAAGAAACTGTCTTTTGTCAGGTTTCACAGATATCCTGTCCTCTCCAGCTCTTATGAGCAACACCTGTAAAAAGAAAGGAAAAATAACAAAGGAAGCTGTTTGATGATGGAGTAAGAGAGCGTGCTGTTAGAAGAGTATGCTATTGAAAGGATATGGGGACAAGTGGTATTACGAGAGGATATGTATGTTTCTGTCTACTTGGAAAGTCAGTCCTTCTGTAAATCAATACAAAAAATGTTAGGGAAAGACCCTGGGATGAAGCGATCCAAACAGTGAGCTTCCCCCTTATTGTTTGTGGGGGACAAGAAATCAAGGAAAACTGCAGTGACTAAATAGGCCACTCAAGCTCCCCTGCTAGACTTTTCATACAGTCAAAAGCAAACCACTTCCCAGACCCTCAGATCTGCTCAGCGTCTCCGCGTTCCCCAGGTGAGCTCAGACAGAGGCGTTTGCACTAATGCCGTCAACACAGGACTCATGCTCCAAGTGAGACTTAAGGTGAAGCCTATTTTAGACTAATGCTTGATACTGTGCTTCTCCAGTGGAGGTGAGAAAGGTGAGGAGCAGCTACACTATGGTGACACACCATATGGCCACAGTGCCTTGGTTTTTTATTTTCCCTGGCTTTGTGCCACAGGTGTTGGGTGGTGATGACCAATGAGGCCAGAAGCGCAGCCGAGAGAGCTATGACAGCTTGTGACATTTTGCAGTTATCCCATTCACCAGTTCTCGAGATGACCATCAGATAATTTGCTTGAAATAATTTGTACCAAAAGCTACCAGATTTCCAGGTCCTTTCATCCTCCTACTGGAGATGATCACTGCAGCAAACCTGGGCTCGGACGCAGAGCATGTCAGCCTGCTGCAGTGATGCTAGGAAGCTAACGAAGCTTGCTGGTAACGAGCTCGAGCAAAAATATGTGCTAACTTGTTGCCGTAACTCTTGCTGTGATTTGTTTTAGGTAAGTTGTCTCAGAAAAACCTAGCTGAGTGCTCACTGCTGTTGCCAGCTGCAGTCAAGGAACAACTGTGTATTCCTTCTGAAATTGCAGTCTACATCACAAGTCTGGATGCTGGCAGGAGCACTGCCTTTTAGATATCTTGCTTTAGGAGGTCCTGTGGTGGCCAACATGCTAGTGCTGGTGTTCGCCGTGCCCCCCGGACACGGAGCGCGCTGGGAATGCCCGTGTTGGCAGCTGAGCACTAAGGCTGTCCTGGTTTAGGCGTCTTGCTGGTCATCCTTCACAATTTTCTGCGATAGAGACCCAAGGATCCTCTGCGCCGGGGTGTGTTAGTCACTTCACATCACAGTGCATGAAGCAGAAGGCAGCTCCGTCCGCCCAGGAGCTGTAAAGCATGACAGCTGAGGCTCTGGTCCTCCTGGCTGCAGGAAAAAGGTCTAGAAAGAGGTCAGCAACTCTGTATGGAGACGTCGTGATGCTCATCCCTTCATGTAGCAAGTGGTTTATTTTTTTTGGCTCAACATTTTACAGACAGAGTTTGGGCACCTCACTCCAGAGAAAGTCACATCTACCTTTTCTGCCCTGATGGTCAGTGTACCATGAGGGAGATGGGGAGGGGAGAGATTAACCCCTCGGAAAACACCAGGAGTGGGCAGCAGGGCTGGCCCTGAGCTGGGAACAGAAATGCAGATGATGGGGCCAGCTCAACGAGTAAAACAAGCGCCCAGGCTGGATGCTTGGAGGTCTCCAAAGTCCCAGGCGGTGGGGTCGGTGGCTCTGCCTGCGAAGCGGACTGGCGTTTCCCCCGTTCTTCCCCGACCTGTGATAGTCTCTGCCTGCCCGGAGCAATCTTGACAACACTCACACGCCTGTAAACACCAGCAAACCAAGTACACTAAATCTATGCATGGCTATTTTTGGTAAGCTAAAGGAAAAATAGCAGCCTGCATTGGGAAAGCCTGGGAGTCTGCCAAGGCCATGATGTAAAGCTTTCCAAGTGAATGCTATGGCTGAATCAGTAAAAGCATGTCTGAGTCAGGATATGCTGTAAGATCTTGCCTTCTGAAATGAAATCCCTCCTCTCTCACAGAGAGGTAATATTTCATGCTGTTAACCCTTTCTCCTCCGATGAGAAGTGAACATTAAAGCTGCATAATTCAAAGGCTTCATTTAATTTCGGAGGAAATGCTTTGTTTAGTATTCCGCATTTGGCTGCTAACAACCAAGTCTGAATCTACTAACAAAGCCAGAAATTCCCAATGGAGAAATAATGAAAACCACTGGTATTTTCCTAGAGTCTTTTTATTTTTAAATCACATCAGTAGATTCTTGCCCAACAGTCATATTCAAATAGCTGCCAGCTCAGAAAAGGCAGCGACTTTGAAAAGGATATTTCCATATTTCCCTCTAAGTTTTCCTTTATATCCGTCCCCTTTCAACTAGGCTTTTTGTTGATTTTCTTCTTCTGCAAGATACAGATAGGGTTGCTAACAGGACTGTCCCCTAAAAGGAAAAGGATTCAGCAGCAAAATACTTTTCCGTATTACTGGAAGGGGAATGATTTCCCTGGGACTCTCCCCAGCACCCTTGCAATAAAGGCAGTTCCAGGAACTTCTCTGACTTTTGACAGGAGAAGTTTTAGGGAACAGAAAACAATATCGAAAATACAAAATTTCTTTCCCTTAGTGAGAGTGGTTTGCAGACCTACTCCTGGTGCCTCTCTAGGACAGGGTTTATTGATGAAGGGATGGTTAGCAGTAATAAATTATCTGAAACACACAGTAAGTCTGTTTGAGGAATATCAGACTCTCTTAGTGGACATCACAGTGCTGTTTATCTGAACAATAATACTGACTCTTTGCTTCAAACTCTGAATTATTTGTTTTTGCTGTGAAAGAGTTACAAAGCTCCCTGTCACCCATGTTGCCCCCTTTTCCCTTTCGGTATCAGCTGCTGCTCCCCACACCCCGTCCACATCTTTTCCAGGCTCTGCAGCTCTCACTGCAGCTCCCAGGTTTTCTTTCTCTGCTATTATCATCTTGAGCGCATTTTCTCTTTCCCCACATCTCCCTGATTTATGCTGTGCTCCTACTTTCACTTTGGTGCAATCCAGGACCTGGCAGGAACCAGCGGAAAAATTGAGCACATTTGGGATTGTGCTGAGACAGTGTTTCATCCAGGCTGAACACTGGGCTTGTGCCTGGCCCTTCAGACACCTCACTGCAAAGCTCAGCACTCTGTGGACGCCATACAGGGTACTTATGGTGATGTTTTGAGGAAGGAGGGGAGGAAAACAGCACAAAAAATATCACCTTCCCTGCAAATAATGAGAGATTCTGGGGTGAAGCTAAAAAAGCCCAGCTTGTAAATTTTATGTAACTGAACAGCACGTCCGACCACAAACGACATGCCTAACTCACCAGTCAAACGAAAGCACAAAGGTTTTTTGAAATTATGATCTAGATGGGTTTCTTGATCCCAGTCCTAGGTGTTAATCACCCTAGGAGCTAATTCACAACATATCCAAAAAAATGTGACATGCGAATATTAATAGTTTCTGATCAAAAGCTGATCAAAAACTTTTCAGCCCTGTAATAGCAAACTCATATCTAAGCTGTCCACACCTGCTTCTGAGATGTGGTTGAAGTGCACATCTCTCAAAACCTGTATGTATCTCTGTGGCTCATGCACTGTGGGTTTTAACACAATTCAGTATCCCGTATGCCCAAATAGAGACACAGACATGGAGAGGTATGGAACAGATTTCATATCTTATTTGCAGAATGGCATCGCTAGCTCAAGCTGACCACAGATTGCAGGCTCTGCTGATGCAAGGAGTCTTACACCACTTTGAACTACTACTCTCATCAAGACGCTGCTGTGGTTGTTTCTCTAGTCACACCTGTAAAATTTGCTAGGCAAATAGAATCATAGAATAATAGAATGTGTTGGGTTCAAGGGGACCTTTAAAGGCCATCTAGTCCAACCCCCCTGCAGTCAGCAGGGACATCTTTAACTAGATCAGGTTGCTCAGAGCCTCATCCAGCCTGGCCTTGAATGTCTCCAGGGATGGGGCCTCCACCACCTCTCTGGGCAACCTGGGCCGGTGTCTCACCACCCTCAGTGTAAAGAACTTCTTCCTAATGTCTAAGCTAAACCTGCCCTGCTCTAGTTTAAACCATTGCCCCTTGTCCTATTGCTCCATGCCCTCGCAAACAGCCCCTCCCCAGCTTCCCTGTAGCCCCTTCAGGTACTGGCAGGCCGCTATAAGGTCTCCCCGGAGCCTTCTCTTCTCCAGGCGGAACCCCCCCAGCTCTCTCAGCCTGTCCTCACAGCAGAGGGGCTCCAGCCTTCTGATCATCTTCGTGGCCTCCTCTGGCCCTGCTCCAACAGGTCCATGACCTTCTTGTGCTGAAAAAAAAGCCTTTGGAGTTCAGGGTAGCAAACAGAAAAACCTTTGAAATTCAGGGTTCTTTTGGGTGTTTCAGGATGGCTAACCTCAGTGGTTCTAATTTGGAACAAAACTGTATAATAAAAATAATTCAAAATATCACAAAACACGAAGTTTCGTTTCAGGTGGATGGATGTGAGGTATTTCCAGAACAGCTGTGCGAAGTGCCCGTGCTCCTGCAGACCGGCACGGCTGGGGAGGTGGGGTGGCAGGGCTGCAGTGCCCGCTCCCCCTCCGCCGCCTCCTGCAATTTTACCCTGCACCGTTGGCTGGCTTGGAGCGATCGAACTGGGGAAACAGTGTGGGAGCTGCTTTATACGAAAGATGCAACGTGAAATAAAGTTGTATTGTACCGAGTTACTGCTTCCCATGACAGCCGTTTATCCCCTTCAGCGGTCTTTCTGCCGCTTCTCTCACAGAGGCCATTTAAATCTTCGGGGCATTTTAACTCTTTTACTTCTCTCAGCCACAGGAGAGCTCTCCCGCGGCTGCTTACCCTCCTGACTTTTTTGCGTTCAGGGCTACATTTTTTGGCCCAAGCTGTTCTTTGTGTGCTGCTCCTCCATGAATCTGCCTTATGGCTTTTTCACTGGGAGACTGGCACTGACACATATTTCCTTCCAGCAGCATCCTGTTCAATTAGTGCTCTATGACAGGTTGCGGTCCCTACTCAGCAGCAGCTGGGGAGTTGAAACATAAGCCTGTTTTTTGCTTGGTAGCCCTACAGAGGCTTCTCCATCAAGATCTGAATCTCTGGTGAACAACTTAATCTCATTCCCCGCTCATTTGCATTTTATGCCTGGCATCTTACTTTGCATTCATCTATATTTATGATACATCACAGTGTACAGGCAACTCCTTTCAGAGCAATTTTCTTGATGTCATTAGCCTCGCTGGTAACTTGCTAAACGAACAGCAAAAGGGTTTAGGAGGATTCAAATAACAATTAGATAATTACGTCTATAAGAACAACATGACATTTTATATCTAGGCGAGGGAGCGGAAAAATGCTGCCAGTGATATTAGCAGAGGCAAGTTCCAGGTGAATAGCCAAAAGTTTAAGTGATTCGCTGAGCCAGCTGAATTCCCCCAAGGTCCCGCACATCCCTTATCTGCCCACAGTGTCCCAGCTCTCAGGATTTGTTGTTTCTTGCTCTCAACCTTTCCCACTTTTCCTGACAGTTCAAGGCTCTCCAGGACAGGGTCTGCTACCACCATACCCCAAAACCACCCTCTCATCTAAACTCTCCTTTGCAGTTTTGAGAGATGGCTATGACTCGAATGGGTTGGAAGAGGCCACAGCTCCTCACCAAAGCTCAAAGTCAGCTATCTCAAACATAGCGCCTGTGCTTGTTAGGGGATTTACATGATCCCTGTCACTAGCTTGCTTAAGGCAAATGAAGTTGAAAGACAGACAATATACCAGAGCTAGGGGTGCATTTTGTTACCAAGTTTAAATGCCTTTACAGTGAGAGCTGGTTGTAATGAAATAGGAGCAGTCTGCGATGGAGCTGGACCTACAAACCTGCTTGTTCCTACAAGTTTTTGTAAGAAACTCCAGAGTAAATTTTCAGCGAAGGAGTATAAAACACTATCAGGCTTTGCGGAAAAGGAGACGGCTGCCAGCACACTCCAATGGGAAAACAGAAGAAAGGCAGGAGCAGTTTGTCCATACTTAAAAGTCTGCGTTGCAAACATGCAAAACAGCTAGGCAAAAGTTGTCCCCAAATCCGTCTGTGAAAACTCGGCGTAGTGCCCAGCTTATGCTTCAGGCCATCTTGACTTGACAGGGGTGAAAAGACCTCGGTGCACTGCGGTGCAGCAGCGTTTTGGGGCAGATGGACCTGAAGATGGGTACATGTCGATCTTTGCCCATCCTTGCAACTTAGAGCTGCAATTGGCTTTCTCCAGAGGGAAAAAAAAGCAGGTTGTTCTTCAAATGGGAGGATACTGCAAACTGTAATTGGTTTTTAGAAACAGGTAGGTAAAAGATATGTGCTAGAATTCACTTTACTAAGGCTGTGAAGAAATTGAGCTTTCATATCATGGATGACTGATGTAAAATTCTGAGTGTTCGTCATATTTGGGTTAGAAAATCCATTAAAAGATTTAAGCTTAAGATCATAACGTAGTTGAAAGATACGTTTAAATGGATGAGCCTGTTTCCAAGCTCATGTGAATCCCCCAAGGAGACTTCTCCATCACCAACCTGTTCTCTGAATTCAATAACATTTGCGTGAAGTAATGAGGGTAAGGACAGCCCATGCATTGTAATGTATGTGCATGCAATTGTGCAGGCATCAACACCAATATCACCAGGAAACTTCCCCAGTTCAGCTTTGTGCACAGGGACATAAGAATGAGGAACCAAAAAGATAGTGGGGCATCCACCTTTGGCTCTGTCCACTAGTAGAGATGAGGGATCTGATTTTTGTAAATGTATTTAGTCAGTCAAGGTAGGAATGATTTCACAGGCAGGATTTCAGAAGCACTTGAAAAGAGCTCTTGAGAATATCCTGAGATATTTGACTTCATATAAATATGAATAAATATTTCAAAATATGGTCTATATGGTTAAAGAAGTTTGATCCCATTACTACAGTTTGCCTGAGGTTGGACCAGAATAATCTACTGGAGACAGTCCTTTAAAGGGGGTCTCTGTTTGCTCATCAGCTATGTTATACCAGAAAAATTAGTATAATCTGTCCAAACTTTTCCATCTGACTATTTAGCACATCACACTGCACTGATTACTGAAATCATGGAATAAACCTTTTTTTTTTTTTTTTTTAAGTTGTTAAAAAGCTATTTGACCAAGTGTTCCAAGTTTAATCCAACTGCCGCAGGACTCTGTCTGGCTATAGAATTTCATCTAGCAACAGTTGAGGACGGATTTGTTACACAACAATGAGAATTAGAGGTTTATGTCCTAGGGACATGCAGAGAAAATGTTGGTTTTGAGGTTATATACTGCATGCAGTTATTGTGACACTTAGCACGACTGACCCCATTCTGGAAGATTCTCCAAAATTGAACAAATTAACAGTGATGAAGAAATGTTGCTTTTCTTAATTTTTGGCCAGAGAAAGGGAAAAGGAGAATAAGGGTGATTGTGCCACTATTGGGAATAAAATTCAGAGGTCCTTTGTCCCTTTCTTGTCCTTTAAACTTTAAACTTTCATTTATTTCACGATCTTCCGTTTAGATGTACAAGATCCTGCCAATGTATGTACGGCTGTTCCACTCAGTCTGAAATCTCACTAAATTACACCATGGTTTCTTGGCAGAAGGTTCATATCTTCCACTATAATTTTGTAAAAAATAGAGTATTTTACTACAGTGCTGCCAAAGTCACAAATCAAGCAGTATGTAAGGTGCTCCAAAATTATGAAATTGTTGTAACTATAGTGAGATGAAGGAGAGAAAATGTCTGGGGCTAAGTTTCTTAAATGACTGGTTTTGAACTTTCCATGTCCATTCAGGACATTCTTATAATTTTTTTTTTTTTTATTCCATGATGAGCACTAGAAAGACATTTATGCTAATGAAGTTAAGCATAAATTCTAACATGTTTTCACAAATCCAGAAGCTGTAGATTTAAACAACAAACCAAACAGTGCACTATGAACAAGAATGTTGTAAGCTGCCAATGCTGCTGATGGTACCCAAACCTTAACAAAAAATAATAGCATAGTTTAGGTTTCTTGTAAAGAAGTGTCTTCCATCTGAGCAGCGCTAGTTAAAGGTTAGACAGCTATAAGTGTGATAAATACATCTGTGTTATAGGCAGTCGCATCAAGGAAATCTCACACAGGATTGAGCACCTGCAAGTGGTGTAGCAAATACCGTGCATCTGACACACCAACTAATTTACCACAGTTAGTCCAGGAAGGTTTTACATCCGGATAGCTGAAGTTTCCATATAAAATGTAATTTACCGCTGAAATGCCCTAGAGGGAAGCTTCACAATTTGGTCGTGTCTATTGAGTGTTCGCCAAATAGCTCAGGTCCTTAAATAATCGGGCCAAATTTCCAGCTGGTGTAAATTAGCGCACCTCCACTGGTGTCAGCGGAACAATTCCGATTTACACCAGCAGAGAATATAAGCATCTGTGTTTATTCATGCAAAATAAATGATTTTATGTAATAATTACAAAACAACTAAGACTGCCATTTATTGGCATCATATAACTGCATGCCATTCTGTATACCTACAAATGCAGGCAGTAACACACAGAGAGTACTCAAACTGAATATCGGGTTGAATTCATAATAGATAACTAAAGCAGCAGTGACACCATTCCCTGTTGAAATGAAATTTAATGAGGATGATGGAGAGAAATAATTCTGCAATCTACCTTTCTCTGCTCTTAATTTAACCGGAAGCTGAATGCTTTGTGCAAAGTTACAGCTACTTAGACAACTGATTATTTATCTTTCCACCTTTTTTCATTCATGGAGAACATAGCATGAGTTAATTCTTACAGATAGCCCACCGTAGAATTGCTTTTAGACAAAGCAGACAGATGGACTCTCTCTTCCCTGAAGCCTTGTTAAACTAATAATCTATAACATTCATCCTTTAACTTTTAATTGCATTTCATCAGCTAGTGTCTCCTAGTTTACACTTCAATTGTAAAGTACAGGATTATATTATATATGTGTACAGGACTCCTCTGTTGAAAATCTCAGTGGGTTTTAGCTCTTCATCTGTGTGGCTGTGATTCAGCATGGCAGGGGTTAGCTCTTAGATGCCACTGTACTCCAGGGAATTGGTAGTGATGATTAAGTTGAGAATCCCAGCCCTGATAATTAGCTCAGAGATTCTGTATCTGGATATGTGCTGTGAAAAGGAAAAAAAAAAAAGAAAAAAAAGAAGAAAAAGAAAAGAAGTGCTTTTTAGAGCAGTTAGCCCTAAGGAGTTGGCTAACCAGCTGTCTCAGATTTTATACCTGCCAGCAGCTGGTTGGTCAAAATAGTTATTTACTATATGAAGTGGGCAAGTTTACCATCTCCTCCTCGATTTACTGGTTTAATATATTGCTTTTTGAAAGACAGAAAAAAAGGAAGGGAAAGAGGGAGAGGGGGGAAGAGAGAGGAAGGAAGGGAGGAAGGGAGGAAGGGAGGGAGGAAGGGAGGAAGGGAGGAAGGGAGGAAGGGAGGAAGGGAGGAAGGGAGGAAGGAAGGAAGGAAGGAAGGAAGGAAGGAAGGAAGGAAGGAAGGAAGGAAGGAGGAAAATTGTCAATTGTTTGAGTCAGCTTATAATATGATCCCTTCAAAATAATGAATAAAGGTCCACTGAGAGCAATGCAGTTACTCTGGTGTAGATAAGGAAAGAGCCAGTCCTTTTTGTGCCACGTTTTTCTGCTCTGTCTGATTCTGAAGGTTAGCTTTCTCAATGCAGGTCACATTTTTCCACCCCTCTCTTTTCCATATGTGCCCATCTTTGCTGAATGGGGTAAGAAGTCCAACCCGCTGTACTTACAGCAAACTAGACTTACACTGGAGCCTTTTACATTTATTTATAGACTGTTGGAAGAGATGACAGTAGTTATCTTGCATGTTAGCAAAACAAGAATTTTCCTGAAGGTGAACAAGCTTTACATTTACGGTCTTTTATTTGGGTATGGACTACAGATGGAGGCTAACTGGTATGGCAGATATTCCCTTAGCTGTGAGAGTCACTTTTTTTTTTTAAAGATTAGTGAAACATTTTAGTAACCAAGAGGACTTGAGTTTCCATGCCAGCACAAGAAGCACTCAAGCTTATTATCTAATTCTTGAGATTTTTATGTCTAGAAGGTATTTTGAAGAGAGGATGTAGGTTAAGAAGTCCAAGTGCTTTTTTACAGAGGGGCAACATAAAATTTTTGTCCCATGTTGTATTCCTCCAACCAAAATGCTTAATATAAAATTAAATCTGGTTTTGGCCCCATTCCAATAAACTTTTTTGTTGGAAGATTTCTTTTAAGTGTTAAGTTTACAGCTCAGGAGTCAGTAGAGATGGGTCAATCCGCCATATCAGCCAACAGAGAAAAAATCTGACTAAAACATGGATCTGAACCACTCCTGACTGCCTACAGGCAGATGTGCAATTATCTAAGTTTTACTTGACAAGAAAAAGTATGAGGGAAAAAACCAGAAATCTAACCTTTGGCCCTTCCTCAGGAAAAAAAAAAGAGTTTCAAATCTCCATTGTGAAGTAAGGTCCTTAAGTGTTCAGAGAGCACCTTAAAAGTATATCTGGCCTCTTTAGCAGGTACAGCAGAGATCAAAGTGCTTTACTACTTTGAAAACTGTTTTTTTCAGCATTTTTGCTACAAAGATGCATGTGGCCCGATTAAATTTTGTGCTTTCCTCTATATCTTCTAGACCTCATTCCAAAACAATACAAGCACTGATATAAAAAGGCAGCATGACAGCTGATTACTATATAAACAAACACTGATAGTGGTGGTTGTAGCATTAGTGTAGGTATTTTTGAGCACAGGACATCTGGCATTATTCTGCAAGAACTAGGTCGTTCTAACAGACATACATATTGCACAATATGTAAATAGTCAGGAACAGTTGTCGGTTTGTAAAAAAAAATAAAAAAAAACCCTTAACAACCCCAAAACCAAAACAAGAAACCCCATACTGCAAATAGATTGTGGGTTTCTTAGAAGCAAAATCTGTAATGCAGGTTGGAGGCACGCTGGCGGGAAATTTCAGACAAACCATACTCTGTCCCAAACACCACGGTAATGGACTCAAGTGTGTATGGGCCTATTCGCTGCTTTTGTAGTTTTAAAGGCACAAAAGCACATTCACTTAAGTTAGCTAAGGAAAATCTGTTATTCAGCAAGAAAAATAAAAAATAGCAATAGTGCAACGAAACATGTAAAGTGGTGAGTTATACGAAACTATGGAGCTTCTTCCACATTGTCAAAATGTGGAAGATCTAATAAAAAGCCCGTTAAAACCACAAATGAGTGAAATCAGACCTAGCGTGTTGCACACTTTGAGAACCAAAGAATATTGCCCTGTGATGCCTGGTTTCCTATGTTTCCTCCTTCATCCAGACTGAATCGTGCAAACAGAAAAACAATTGGTTCTGATTATGAAGACAGTGTATATGTGGGACTTCTATTCATTTCAGCAAGAATTAGATACATACAACTGAGACCATAATCTGGTCCCTGACATTTAAAAGGCCACAGGCCTCCAATTTTTCCCTGCTAAAATCTGTGTACTTTTAAATACTGTGAAATTTATATCCACGGATTTTAATGAGGAAAGGCACCATATAAATTCTGAGCAATCTTTTCAAGACATTTAAATTAATTTCTGGAACAAAAGATGTAAACCAAGAGTGTTTTTCTGGATCTAGCTTTCACAATAATACGGATAATTAATCTTTCATTCCAAAATTTCTCTGGGGAGAATGGTAAATGGTTTTCATTTGTTGCTAAACATCAATCTTAAATGACTCTAAAGACTGTGCCTTGATTTGTCATGCAACATGTTGCATATTCTTAATCTGTTGAATAAGGACATTGCAAGCCATATTTTAAAAGACATCACGCAATTATCTCCCTTCAAAACAAGGGAATTAATGCAATTTTTCCAATTCTGTTTCTTCTTACTAAGGTTATATTTCTTTAATTACATATCCATGCTGCATTATCAAAAAGTTCTGACTTAAAATACCTTTAAACTGTATAATCACGCAACTGTCTTTGTCCAGACAAAAAGTTCTGGAATGTAATTTTGTTTCATTTTTTTCCCCTTTCATCTCGTGAGATGGTTCAGATTTTATTCTCACTGGGGTACATTTGAGGCTGTAGAAAAGAGAGCTAGTCTACCTTTGCTCAATTTGACTAATAAAAGGGAAATTGAATAGCACCCAACGTATAGAAAGGTGGCCAAGAACATAGAAATAGTAAATGTTTGAAACTATAGCTTTCCTTATTAATGCATGGGCAGCATGGGTGAAACCGAAAATCACAAGCTTTTTCTCTGGCCTGAGCTGGGTCTGGCTCTTTGGATTTCAACATAAACATGAAAAAGGGTGGAAGAGATCTGTGATGGATGGTTCTGTTAAGAAAAAGGCGTAAAGCACCTTTATGTATTGAGGAATTTATCCAAACTTAGATCGTTAATAGTGCTAGCAGTCTTATTTAAATACAGAGAAAGAACGGTTTGAAATTGTACCTGAAAATTACAGGTAATGTTACATGCAGAAACCGTTCTATCCCTCTTCAGTTTGAGTAAGTCAGTTCAAATTCTAACCCCTTCAATGACATTTGTTACTGTTTGGGATATTTTTCAGTGTTTTGTTTCACCTTTTTTTTCTTTTCCTGTGATGATTAGGGAAGTGATATCCCTCAGACATCATCCTTGGGCGTACTAGCACAGTCCTCAACAGGGTGCTATGAGTGATCCAGAGACACAAGATACTTTTTCTCGTCTCCAGTCTCACCTCAAAGTCCAAGGCTGGTTTCTGAGAGGTCTTAGGCTTCAAAAAACTCTTCTGTCATTATCAGTAAAAACTAGACCTTGGACAATAAAGGCAATTAAAGTATTCCAGAAATAATGAAGTCGTCTCAATGTACTGGCCTACACTCAAGCCATGTATAGACGTTCAGTGAGGTTGTCACATCTATGATACATTCCAGTTTGGTATCACAACGACCCACTCAGGTTAATGTCTGTTCAGAGCTATTAAATCCTGGCTGCCAGCACAGTTGATGAAGAGAAAAGTCAGGATGCTTAAATTAGGCATTTTCATGTAATCTGTATACAGCCCATTTTGATTGCCCAGATTGTTGACTAGTACTGAGTAATCTGTGGGTTAGTTGCTAATGTTGCAGTACTGTACCTGAAAAGTCACTGAACACTAAACATGTACCTGTAAAATCAAAAGGCACAACAGAGGCACTAGTGAGGTAGAGACAATCTGAGTGTTCATAGAATCATAGAATCATAGTGTTGGAAGGGACCTCTGGAGATCATCTAGTCCAACCCCCCTGCCAGAGCAGGGTCACCTTAGAGCAGGTGGCACAGGAACGCGTCCAGGCGGGTTTTGAATGTCTCCAGAGATGGAGACTCCACCACCTCTCTGGGCAGCCTGTGCCAGGGCTCTGCCACCCTCAAAGTAAAGAAGTTCCTCCTCATGTTTAGGTGGAACTTCCTATACTCAGGTTTGTGCCCATTACCTCTTGTCCTGTCACTGGGCACCACTGAAAAGAGCCTGGTCCCATCCTCCTGACACCCACCCTTTAAGTATTTATAAGCATTAATAAGGTCACCCCTCAGCCGTCTCTTTTCCAGACTAAACAGACGCAGTTCCCTCAGTCTTTCCTCATAAGAGAGGTGTTCCAGTTCCCTCATCATCTTGGTAGCCCTATGCTGCACCCTCTCCAGCAGTTCCCTGTCCTTCTTGAGC
>VYZM01019770.1:452746-501155 GCA_013398915.1 Dromas ardeola | reverse complement strand
CTTCACAGAAGGCTATCAGATTAGTCAGGCATGATTTCCCCTTGGTGAATCCATGCTGAGTACTTCTGATAGCCTTCTTTTCCTCCACATGCCTTGAGATGACGTCCAGAACAAGCTGTTCCAATATCGCAATGTGTTGCGATAATATGAGGGGCAAGGATGGGAAAGCGGGATTAAACCAAAAGAAATTATCCTCCAAAACACCAGCCTGCTTTCTCTGCAGCTTCAGGTCTTCATGTTATTTTGAACAGAACTGAAATCATTTTAAAAAAAAAAAAAAAGGAAAAAATAATTGGAATTCATTCAAAATGTAGATAGAAAATAAAATAAAATAAAAGGAATGTTTGAGATATCTGGAGGTGCCGCCAACAATGTGGACTGTATAAAGAAGGAACACAAAAAACCCAGAAGGAAGGAAAATAGCAGCTGATTACCCAGCCCTTTGGAAAGCCCATGTCATGCCCCAGGGCTAGATGACCTAAACCTTACTGAGAAACAGTCATTTTCTGTGCCAGACTCTCCTGCAAGGCGCATTCTTCTAGATTACACATTCTGATACAGCGGAAAGGTCATTATTCAGCTCTGGAAGCTGTTAGAAACCTGAGTAAGGAAATATACTTCTCCATGTCAGCAAAGGCTGACAGATCAATAGCTGATACTGTCTCTGCTGGAAGAAACCTGGGAGCAGCATCGCTGCATCATGAGTAATTCCCTGGGAGTCACAGACGATGGAGCGATCGTGGATGCAAGAACAGGAACAGTAAACAGAATAAAGCCCAGCAGCATAATTCCTGCATACGACTGAAGCTCATCCATGAGTGGAAATGGTTCTGTGTGTTACTACAATACCTCCCTTATTTTTCCTGATGTGTTTGCGCACTGGTTGGCCCCTTTTTCCGCCCCCTCAAGTCTCAGTAACATGGGAGAGATGCTTTCTGACAGACAAAAGATAATCTTACACTTGACTTCCAATATCAAGGCATTTTAACTGGCACACTTTATATTGAATAATTCATGGGTATTCAAGCTTTACTTCACTTCACAAAGAAAGTGCTTTCTCTTAGCAGCGACAGTAGATATGAGCAGCTAATTCATTATTTAAAGAGATTAAGTATTAGAAACTGGTATGGGCTCTTCAGAGCTCTTTTTATTCCCTTTGCTCATGTTATCCCCTGCCACTTGCCTGCCTAGTACAGATTTTAGATTGATTTTACCATATTAAAATCTTTTTTTCAACAGATCTCTACCCTAAAACCTCACCATTTCCAGCATTGCATTGTCCCACTTTAAGAATGTAAAGTAATAGGTAAAATATGATGTGCTAGTGAAATGCTTTGAATCTCGGTGAGCTCATGGGAACGCACACAAATGCAACATTTTCACTCTTGTTTAAAAAACAGCAGATGAAAGTTGGGAAAGGGGAATCTGTATTTATGAATGGCCTCCGGTTTCTCACACGGTGGACCAAGAGGAGGGGGGATGTTTGATTGAAACGATGCAAATTGCTCATTGTTAAACTCCAAAGAGCTGCTGTTGTGTTAGATCAGCTTCTTGCACCTGGAGATTTGCCTCCTTTGGGATGCAGACCCTTAAATGCTGAAATCAGGTGGGATGTTTTCAATGTTAAAAGCTCTATCATTAGAT
Source organism: Dromas ardeola (assembly GCA_013398915.1). NCBI lineage: Eukaryota > Metazoa > Chordata > Aves > Charadriiformes > Dromadidae > Dromas > Dromas ardeola. The sequence continues at coordinate 499,511 of VYZM01019770.1, read as the reverse complement.
ATTACTTTGCAGACAGGTACATTCCTTTGGACCTGAGAGAATTAAGCTCATTCCACCTTAGCAAAACTGCTATGAGCAAATTCTCATGTAGATTGAAATTAAAGAGACCTTTTCCCTGTGACTCAATGAGCCTTCAAAGTAGCCTTTAGTCTCTCCACAGATTGGCTTTAGTAGATTTTCAGACACACAGCCATGTGTTCTAGTGATAAAAAGAGTGAAAACTCAATCAGGGTATAGCTGGAGAAGATTTTCCTCCTGATCCTCCCAGAAAACCTGACCAGTGTATGGTCCGTTGTGGCATTGTCACCACTTCTCCCTACTGCTTGTTGGGTCTTCTAGCTATGCTGGACTCTCTATGCATGGTCACATGTGGTGTGAAAAATATATCCACATTGATGACCCTGCGTGTCAGAACCCTGGAACAGGCTGCCCAAAGAAGCTGTGGCTGCCCCATCCCTGGAGGGGTTCAAGGACAGGTTGGATGGGGCTTGGAGCAACCTGGGCTGGTGGGAGGTGGAACTAGTGGTCTAGTGGGAGTGGGGCTGGAACTAGATGATCTTTAAGGTCCCTTCCAACCTAAATCATCCTACGGTTCTATGATTCTAAGTCAGGGGCAAAGGCATGCCAGGGTGTAAATGGCACCAAAGGCTGCCATGCCATGAAGATCCTCCGTGGCCATACAATTTGTGCAGTCCACAGCACAGACCCCTTTTTTGGTTCCTTCTGCTGCCAGTGCTTTAAGAGTGACACACCAGCCTTAGCAGTGGTATAGACTTACTCTATAGAGGAAGAATACACTTGTATATACCTAAAAGCCTCAGACCTGCAAAGTGTTTAAGCACATTATCAGGTTAATGCGAGTAGCCCCGGTAAAACGCTTAGCTGTTCAGAGCTAAAGCTGAAGAGCTTTGCGGGCTTGTGGCTGCATTTCTGCAAACACTGTGTGTCTCCTTGGCAGCAAAGGGATGTCTCCTCCATCACACAGAGGTGAGATAAGCTGAAATAGCTTTTGTCAGTGCATGGGAAGGGTTTCTGCCTCTACTGTTAGGGCCAAAACCATGCTGATATAATTAAAAAGGATTAAAAGGTAGGAACCATCAAAATGGTAACCATCCCATGAAAATATAGGTCTCTTGCAATTAATCAATTCTGCTGTGAATACCACGAATCAAGCCTCCAGATAATCAAAGGGTAAAACAAACTGAAGGAGTCTCTTCCTTGTATCAGGGGAGGACAGAAAGGAGAAGCAGGGGAAGTAGAAGACCAGCTTTAAATCTGCCTTGATTGAGACATTTTGCTTCATTTACAGTTATTTCCACCCAAGATCAAGCAGCCTATCTCGTGAGGGGGCTGCCCTAAAAAGCCCGTGTCTGGGCTCTCTGTCTCCTGTGCATCCACAGCACGGCAGGGCCACCTCCACCCTTGCACCACTCGGTCCCCCCGTCTCCCCTCCTGCAGAAGCAATGTCCCCTGCGCGGCTGGACACGGCTCTCCAGACAGCAAAACCCGTCCCACGGTCCTGCTCATCCTCAGCAGCAAGCCGTCATTCCTGGGAAGTGCTGGGCTCCCCGGGTGGCGTTTCAGGCATGGATACCCAGGGAGAGGCAGTCTGCTCTCTTCTGCGCCAACAAGGGACAAGACGATGAGCTCCTGGCACACGACCAAGCGTTTGAACCCTGGTTAAGTTTAGATACCCAGCTCCTGCACAGCATTGATAGTGTCCATGGACTTGTCCTGGTATATTTGTTTTCATTGCCAGAAGAGTCAGAGGAAACTGAATTACACCCATCTCAGATAGACATGCTGTTCTAGAAAGTAATTTCTTTTCCTCATATATGAGTAGAAGGACAAAAGACTTGTGGTCAGCTGCTGCTCCTCATACCTCTCTTCTGCCTCTTACCCAGCTTCACATTTAAATAATTTTATTTTTTTTCAACTTGTGCAAAAATATGAGTTAGACAATCTGGTTTATTCAAGCTTGCACTCAAATTTTAGCCAAATGACTTGCAAATACCAGGCTTTACAAGGAAAAAGAGCAATACCTGAGGTCACAACTAAAACTTAATTCAGACCACTTGTTTTAAGCTCCATTTAGAAAAGCTCATAATTTTTTTATTAAAGGAAAAGATATGTTTTCATTCCACTGTTTGGACTGAACTTAAGGAGATTTGATATGATTCTCACAACTTAAGCCAAGCTTAATCACTGTTCTCAACTCAAGCTGGTGGCTGGCTGAATCAAAGCATTGTTACTGGAGAAAGTGCAGAGAGCACAGGGCTCCTTACCTCGTGCAAAACCACAGCTCTGGCAAAAAAAAGCGTTTCCCAGAATAACCTCAGGTACAGGGTTCGAACATCATCTTGGAAATAGTTTCATTACCATCAGCATTACTTACAGCAGGAACAAAAGAGGGATAAAAGGAAACTGTTGCTTTCCTTAATCCCAATAGTTTCCCTGCTCTAAACGGTGTAAATATTCCATAGGCAATACAGAGAAAACGGTTAGTGCAGAGAAATTAAATGCTGGGGTTTGTGATCCCTGTCTGCGTGGACCTGCTGTCTGCTTCTTCCACCAATGGTTCTACTGAAGACAGTGGGGCTCCTTGCAGATCAAGGTAATACATCTGATGATGGCTCTAATTAATGGGGTCATATTCAGAGCAGTTTGGGTACGTGAAAATGTTTGTCGTCCAGATTTTGTGTCTATTTTTGCAAAAATCTTCAAATGCACAAATAAAGGCTCTTTTGTTGATACTCTCTCTTTGCTCTCTAGGAAGCCAATCAAAAGCTCATTTGAATGCAGGGTAACCTTCCCCAGTGTTTTCAGGGGGTTTTGGTTGAGAACCATCCGTGTCTGAGGAAAACTGGTCTCGAATTCACCCCCCACGTTACTAACACGTCTCCTTGCTAGGGGCCAGTCATGGATGGGAGTGGACTGCCGTCACCTTCGATGGGGCATGCCCTTTTCAACCCTTAAGCATAAACTAAGTGCTGTGAAGTGCTGTGAGACTTCTCTTGCAGCAGTAATCTCCAAAATCAGTGCTAAGCATGGTGAGGATCAGGTCAGCAGTAATTCTGATTTTTAGGTAAAGAAAAAAAACAGGTTCCAATAAAAAGTATATATACCCTTGCATCCTTTTCTTTTATCGATCCTTTGCATCAGAGCAGGTTTTGACCTCATATCAGGTACTAAAAGATATGCAGCACTAAAAATAGATGACATTCTTTTCCCTTCTAAATTGGAGGCCTGTTTTCAGAATACATTAGATTGTATATTTTTACTGAAAATGGATTTTATATTAGGAAAAATAATAACTGCATCATAGACCGGACAAAAGAGTGGGCTCAAAAATTCTAAATAGTTCACAACCAGCTCATGTTTTTTTTATTAGACAATACAAGACGTGTAAAAAGGCAAAAGCTTTGTTCAGTGATTTAAACATATTTTGTCTTAAGATTATTGGCTTCCATAGCTTGCGGTGTGGGTGGTCTAAAACTATGTCAAAAGATACTACATTTCCCTCAGAATTTATAAGTTTTCTTCTTTTATAAAAGACAATTATGTCTACTAGGCAAAGGTAACCTAGCCTCATTTTGTACAGAAATAAAACATAGGGTATTAAAATCTGTGTTCACGGAGATAAAACACACATGTCACGATCCTTAGACTCTCTCTGATCCTGTCTCTGTCACCAGCAATTTGTCTTCCTAATTTATCTGTCCAATATCAGAAATTTCTAAATTGCATTAAAGCAAGGGGATTGTCTATATGATGAAATAATGCTGTCCTTTTAAAGTGTCTCTCTGCTCCCTGCTCTGCCCTCTAATTATTTTAAGGAAGAAATAAATTACTTTTTTTTCAAGTATGGAATGACCCATTTCCTTCTGTAGGAAGACTTTTGATTGCGGAGGTGTTGTTTGCCAATAAACCTTCGTTCAGACAGCTGATCTCGCATCTGAGGACGGCATTGGGAGCTATTTTGAACTCTAAATCTGGATACTGAAGGGGGTTGCTGTCACCTCAGGAAGAGTAAAATGTGAATAAACTGAGGATTCCCTGCAGGACTTTTGCAGTAGGACACCCACCTTCTCTCCATCTTCCATGTAAAATACACTAGTAAGGCCGGCACCCTGAAGAACCATCTTTGTGATAAAACCTGTCTGCCAGGCAAGTCAGAAAGCTGGACCTGACTCCCCGTAACTCAGTAACTTTTGCAGGTTATTTTCCCCCTACCAGTACGAGCATCCCTTGTGTCGCAGGTCTTCCTGCTTCCCCTACTCTGGTGCTCAGCCATGGTCCCACCGGTTGTCCATGGAAGAACCTCTCTCCACCAGTACGTGCACCACCAGGGTTTGGCAAGTAATTAGCGGAACTCATCACTGGAGAGGGGCAATTTCAATATTCTTGCTGATGCCCCAGGTCAGGTCCTCGCTGCTGTGGAGGTAACATGCTTTTACTCTGTACTCTGTTATGTCTGCCAACCATTACATTTCTGCTGCTCTAACTAGATTTCAGGGAGCTTTTCTCCTGCAGAAACTAGTGTGCAGTCATCAGCAGCTTCCTAAAATACATTATTTCATTTAACGTTTGGAACAAAGTGTTAGTGAAAAGGAGGCTGGAGATAATAAACAACATACATGCTTATTCAGTCTCAAGTACAGACCGACTACGAGCATAGTTGTTTCTCGTTTCACAGTTTGAAAATACATTTAGGAAAACAAGGAGAAAATACAACCAGAGAAACCTTTTCCCGCCCTTTATTATACTTCATTTTATGTATGTACATATATACGTTAAGTAAAATATATAAAAGGGAGGATCTTACTGAAGCAGAAGTGGTGATTGCTTAACCACAAACTGGAGCTTGATTAGTTTAATATTAAAGGTATCCTTAATTGCTAACATACATACATACATACATATATACATACATAACTGATTGCCTGCTAAAATGTCTGAAATGATTAAAGGAAGACTTTTGATTGTAAGGCGGCTCAAGAAAATGGGGGACTTTAAGAGAAATACTGTATTAGCAAATAACTGTTAAAAAGATACAAGTCTTAAAACAATAAAACAATTGATATTTACAAAGAGCGCATAGGGAACTTTAAAACAAATACATGATAAGGGTAGTGTTAACTGAAACCTTCTGTACTAAATAACAGTTCTTATGATTTTATGTAGGTTCCTCTACAGAGTAGGTCGTGGATTATTTTACTATAGGCAAGAAAATATGTTTGGCTTTATTGGAGCAATGAGATTAAGGAGAATTACCTACAAGGTAACCGTTCACTTCAAGTGAACATTTTAATTGACAGATGGAAACAATGTATTTCTTTTCTTCAGTACATGAGATTATATGAAAACAGTTTATTGGTTTTCATCCTATAAATACTTGTAGATGTTGGCGGATTAATTTGAAAAATTAATTTTTCAAAGTGAATTTTTTGTATATATGAGTAAAACAATCTATGCATACTCCTGGCGGTGGGTCCAAAATGAAACTTTTAAGGTCAGATCTTGAAACTTTACTCAACAATAAGGTCAAGGAGAGTGTTGCCTGAAAAGAAATTATGGAATAAACCCAGTGAATGAGTTTATGAGGATAATTTTTCTATGAAAATATTTGTAGAAACATTTTTTTGTTTTCAAGTTTTGTCTGAGAGATAGCATTACTTTGAAAAAAAAGAATTTTTTTTGCCTGTTTAGCTGAAAAGGCATTTCTGTCTGAAAACAAAATGTCTCATGGAAAAAAAAAAAAAAAATTATCCCTTTTACTTTTAGGCTTTTCTTTCACTTTTGGCATTAGAGTGCTTTTTCTCTCGAGTTGTTTCTCAGGGGTGGAGGGTGGGAGGTGCGATGGGGGCCAGGGGCAGCGTCCACCACAGTCACTCTGGTCTCCCAAATGCATGTGGGGCTGGGGGTTGCTGGCACTGGGCCCTTTCCTTGTCCGAAGTGCATGGCATGGAGTGATGCCACCACATCAGGGGACATGGTGTGTCCCAACGTGGGACATAGCACAGATGGTGGGCTCAGCTTCTTCACTAGCACTGACCCTGGATCCACTCCCACTGACTGCAATTAAATGGGAATTGAACCAGGGAGGAGGAAAGACCTGGGGAAGAAGGCATCAATATGTTTCCATTCTATTAAATAAAAAGCCATCCATGCTGTGCTTGGGTGCAGAAATACTTGGGTAGGACCTGCTTTGAGGATGCTGGAGGCAGTGTCCACACACAGCATCGTTGCAGAGCAGCAGAGGGGATATGGTGGAAAGGAACAGGCAAGAGGCTGTGGGTGAAAGAGAAACTTTCTTTCCAAAGCCCTTGGGCTTCCCTCTCCTTGTCCTCAAAACCATAAATTCCTGGCTGATTTCATGCTGCGTCATTCTTGGGACGGCTGGACCAGCTTTGTGGGGTGGGCTGCAGGTCATGCAGCAGAAACTCCAGAGCTCCTCCGTCCAGAGACGAAGGCAGCAGCAGGGCAGCTTTCCCTGGTGGACCACCGATAGCAGCGATAAAGGTTTTTTTGCATGTGGGCACTCTTTCTCTGGGAAATAGATTGGGAAGCAAATGATTAAAAATGAGTTTATGCATGAACCCTCACAGCAATGATACTGCGTACTGTGTAGTTGTCCTGCATGGGATTAATCTGCCGGAAATAGAAGACTCAACGTACTACTAACATAAATAGTTCAGAAAAGCCATGTATTCTTATATATATTATTCAGACACTACTGCAAGACAGAATTTAAAATTCTGTTTTACAGCTACTGTAGATACAAACTCATAGATATCTATTGACGTGCATATATATCTGTCCATCAGGCTTTATTACACCTACCTACATAAACTCACATCTGCTGAATAATTTTCCACGTCTCAAGTAAGACAATTTCTATCCCGTGGAATTCAAAGTAAATATATTTCTCTAGTTTAATATCTACATTGGAAAGTGATAGATATCTAAAGAAATATTACCCCCATTGAGATGTGTCTATATCGTACATAAAGGTATGTAGAAACAGTGTGATTTACACAAATGTCAATTTCCATTCATTTTTCTTCTCTCTGTAGATTTCAAAATTAAAAACCAGACAACTCTGCTCCATCAGTGCCTATTTTGACTCACCTAGAATTTAGCTTCCTAAAAGCTTCCTTTACTTTTTAGGATTTTAATTACTGCCCTCTCATTTGAATTTCAAAAGCTGGTTTATGCATAATCCTCCAGTCACTTTTGAGTGACTGCTTTTTCACTTCATCCAGACGACCTTTGTTTCCATGTGCGCCAGATGTTTGCTCTTCTAACATGTCACTTTGCATCTTTCTTCCAGAGCGCTTGCTCCACAGCCTGTTTCACACACCTCCCTCCCTGCGTGCTCGTACCATACTTCAATATCTTGCTCTGTGTTTTTATGAACGGTTTCAGTGTCTGAGTTTCTCCTGTGGCGTGACTGTGGTCCAGATCTTGGCTTTGGATGTGTGTGCCTTCAGGTCCCGTTGTTGTTAACAGGAACAGCACGCACATCCTCAGGGCACACTTTCGCTCTGAGACTTCACCTGGGGGAAAAAATCTTGATCTACGAACACTTTGCCAGGATCCACGTATGATAATCCATAATATTTGTGGCATTTGTATTTTCTAGGGAAGTACATCAACACATGCCCACACATTTTATTTACGGTCTAACGGAGGTGAATATGACAGTAAAAGCACTTTGCATGCCCACATCCAGAAGCCTTTCTCCAGGTGCAGCACACACAGAAGTAACTGGTTGTGTTGCTGCATAAGGATTCACTTGCTTGGGCTGGTACTATTTGCTCAAAAGATAAGCCTCTGAGAATACAAAGGCTTGGATGATATGAGCACCACAGATTTCTGTTGAAGGTACATCCCTTACAATAATTCCAGAACTCAGTAATATTGGGGTTTTTTGGCTCAAGTGATAACTAAGATTTCAAGCCCAGAAATGTTTCCACCACAAAAAAAAAAACAAAAAAACAAACCACCAAATGTTAAGAAAGAGAAAGAAGGTATTTCTTGGTCTAAAAATCTGTCTTGGCATGTAGTAGAAACAAACAATAGAGACGCGCCTTGCTCATAAATCCGAGTTTGCTTTTCCAGGACACGGTATGCAAAGATGACCTCTCTCTCCCCTAGGCCAAATTCATAAGCGTTTCTTATTCGTTTCCTTGGCTTGCTTTCCTCTTGCAACCAGCTGTTCTCCAGTCTATTGTGTTTGCTATCAGTTCCCATTGAACTCTTGGATCCGTACAGATTAACTCCACTGAGGTTTCACCATACCACCAACACAACACCTTGGGTCAGGACCTCCCCAGTTTTGGGCAGTCACTACATGGAGCAACTTTCTCACTCCTGCCATTTTGCTCAAATGAAGAGAAGTTCACACTGATACTACCTTATCACATCTCAATCACCTTCCAGCTTTATAAAGTATTTTTTTTTTTCATTTGTGAGATACTTTCATGTGATTTAAGATCCCATGGAGTAAAGGGAGAAATCACTAATAACCTCTCACTGCGGCAAAGTTCTCAACAGTCTGCGAAACAGTTCACGTTATTGTCAAGGAAAGAAGATTAGAAGAAAAACATCTTCACATTCAGATATGAAACAAAAGGCCTTTTAGAGTTAAATGGTTACATTAGTCACATTTGAAAGTTAAAAATTGCTTCTTTGAGGCCGTTGCAGCTGATGGTACAAAAGATAATGAGGTTGTGGAAGCCAATACTACGAGAATTTCACTACTTGGAAGTTTGAGTAATGTAAACCAAACAGTGCAGGGATCCTGGCTCTGCACAAGGTACATAACGCAATATTCAAGGATACCTCTAGAGTTGTATTTTGTGTTTTGGAGACGTGCCAGAGAGATTTTTAAATTATCTAAGTTTTGCCTCCTCATTTCCTTTCTTTACAATGTACAGTATATGCCTGTGCTTTTTGATCTTTAAACAACAAAAACAATATGAAAAAACCACAGGGGCACAGCTGGGTACCAAATAACTGTGTTTACTAAAAATATACAAACATGCAAGGCCTAGCTATATACATATTGCTGCTCTGGCTGGTTTCTGGTGGCTCTGAAATGACGAGTACAGTGAACAGCACTAGGAGGTTTGCAAGCTATTTAAGGGGAAGCTACTCTCTGCATATACACTGTACTAGACAAATAACATCTGGGAATGTTATAGTTCAATGGGATTTTTCTCTCACACATGAACCGTGTCTTTCTTATATTATTTATATATTAGATACACACACACGACTCATACACATACCGTGTTGAGGAGCATCGGAGAAACAAAGTTTGTAGGCGTGCCTCCCCAAACCTGGTCTGACGAAATGCATGATCTTCCCAGAAATCCCACTTTTCTTATCCCCTTTGCTCACTATGACTACAACACAATTGGCACTGAGACTACATAAAAAAATCACAAAGTGAGGCACTCGAAAGCAAGAGAAATAGCAGAAAAAAGAGGCCCACACTTTATTATTTGGTCTTAAATTATATGATCGCATCCTAGTCTTTTCAAAGACGACTGTCCCATTTAGTGCCTAGGATGGTTGGTGATTAATAATAAGATATCTGATATTTTGTTTTCTTTCTTCAATATGTCACCCTTTGCTTTGTTTAAAGCTTTGCTGTAAAAACAGTGTTATTTACTTTTTAACCTTCTCTTCTGTCCGTCTCATCACTGCTTCATGGAAAAAGGGGATAAAAAGCTATAACCAATAATCCCACGCATAAATACAGGGCAAAGAGATGCCCAGTCAGATATGCTGGTTTCTGTTATTTTAATTGCATTAGTTTTGCACAGCAGTTCAAACAGCTTCCACAGAATTCCTTTGCAGCTGTGAGCTGTAAAATAGGCTTGTGATTTTGTCTAAATTTGGGTACACTTTCCCAGAAACAGCCAATGCCACACATGTGATTCAAATGCCAACTTTTGTCAAACTTCAATTACATTCCTTAGAAATTGACTAATTCAAACTCTTCAGAGAAAACACTTTGATAATTTATTTGGTGAAAAATTAAACAAAATAAGGTAATCTTTTCACTAGCCCCATCTCAGATATGGCTAACCCCATTCTGAGATATTCTGAAATTCCAACTTATGGTTGGGAAGAGTTTCACTCAGACAATTAATTTTTAAAAAATTTTTTTAGATAATGAAACTGTCTGAGAGCTTGACAGTGGACAATGTCAGCCCACCGAGATACAGCATCACTAAGGGATCGCTGATTCTATAGTCTGACCTGCAAAACTCAAAATGTTAAAGGAACTTTAGGGCTAAGAACATAGCGCGATTTGGCGGTTTGCTCCCCTAGAGTTTACCCTCTGCTCATTCCTGTGCTCTTCTGCTGCTGTTGCAAGTCACATGGCTGAGAAAAGGCAGGACTTGACTTCAATTGTTGTGGCATATCTGTGTTTTATTATATACTTTATGAGTCCACACTCAGAGATGCACTGCATCAAAAGATTAATGGTTATGGTTTTAAGATTGCATACACTGAATTATTGTGTTCTGTAGTGCTGGTACAGCATCTACGTCTGGCCTCCTTGGGCTTTGTTTGCATCTCTTGGGAGTATTTTATAATGTAAAAAAAAAAAATAAAAAACAAGCACAAAAAGGAATCAATACTGTGTATGTTAAACTTCCTGAGTCCTTATCTATATTGTGCTACATCTCTAATTGTAACAAACTGGGAAAGAGTAAGGATTATTGATTGTAAAATAGGATTCATCTTGCAGATTTTACTTCCACGACTTCCTGAGTCTAAATCCCAGATTAAGTGAACAATGTAGGATAAATTTTCTTGATCAAATTAACTTATCAGACTTAGCTTCTGGGTAGGTTTTTAATGGTAGAGTACCAAATAGCTTACATTTAACACGGAATATCTAAGTGCCATACAATAAACAAATGGTTCAAGTTTTGAGAAGATTAAGGATGGTGCATGAAACCTTTGCTTCTGGGTAGAAAAATATAACTGTGGAAATGTTGTTTTACAGTGAAACAAGGGAACTATCTTTTATTTTTTTGGGGGGCAGGGATGAAGGGAGGAATTAAAAAAAAAAAAAAAAGGTGGTTGCATTTACACACACGTGAAAAGCTTTTGTTTTTCAAGGCAAGGGTCTTGTGTCATATGAACACACCAGCGTCCTTTGGTGGTTTTCAGATCCATGGAGCCTTTCAATCAGTTTAGGGTGGATGTGACCTGCAGTTCTCAAGAGGCATTTTAACCTTAAAGACCTCTGTTCAAATCAGTGAATAAAATAAAGTTAATGCATAGATGATAAGTCACTGTGGCTTAAATGAAGTTAATGTGTAGATGCTGAAGTCACTGCGGGTATCACTTGTGGTATAAATTAAAAACCCAGAAGACTTAACTCTGCAGTCTTAATGGGATTTCAGGCCATTCATTGGGCTAAGTGATTGGACCTAGGAGAACAGGACTTTTTTAATTTAGCTGAGTGTTTCATGGTAGTTTTTTTCTGAGTTCTGAAATTCATATGTCAAATTTTAAACAACAAAACTGAGAAAGTTTTTGCATTCATATTTCGGTGTTAACCACTAAACCAGGTGACTTTCAACACTCTTCTACCTCCAAAATTGCTATTTTCACACACCTCCGTCCTGAAATCCATCTCTTTCCTCTTGTTTATTGAATGTGCCTGGGTTACAATCAGTGATGTATTTTGCGGTGGTTTCTCAGTGAAAATTCAGGTCTGCTGAGGAACAGACAGAGTTATTGAATTTGCTGACTTACCAATTAAACAAAGTCAAGTACTAACACGTGTAAGGAGAAAATAAGAGATAATTTCACATGCTCCATCCTATTTCCTATATTCCTTAATTTCTTATATTTCTTAATAGTTCCTATTCCACGTCATTGCTAGAAAGTGTCTCATCCCAAGAAACCATGCCATGTATACCTGCTTCTTAACTTAAAGTATAACAATTGTTTTTTACAGGATGTTATGCCTGCTTGACATGATAGAAAAAACCTTTTTTTTTTTTTTTCAGGCAAAATATTACCTTGCTGCACTTCTATTCACCTAGTCTTGTGTTACTGTTGCTATCGTATTGACCATAATTTGCAAGACAGACATCTCAGGAAGGTCAAGGTGAGGCTTGAGGGGGATGTTTGATATGCAGTGGAAGAAGACATAGGGTTGGCCATGAGTGAGTTCCCTCTGTGGAGCTCAAGTTTCTGCTCTGCACACATTAGCAGACTAGCTGCTCATTACATTTACTAAGATAGCTCAAATCCTGAGCTCAACAGGAGTATCTTATCTGTGGGACAGATTGCATGGCATCCCTATGCACCGTGCTACGTTGCCTCCAGGACATCCATGCCAGGAAATGTCCTATCCATGTCTCCTCCTCTCACTAAGGGTGCAGGAAATGTGTCCTGACCTGTCCTGTCCTGCTCGCTGAGAAGGGATGTTCCTGTGACCCCTCTTCCCGTTCCTTCTCCCCCTGTGTCACCTGGGGGTTGGGAGACACTGGATCAATCCTCTGCTCTGTCAGAGCCACCTGCGAGACCTGAGCGGTTGTGCTTTAACATCTGATCTCTAAAATAGTGGTAACAGTATTTTCCTCCCTCAGAGGAGTTCAGTGATGATAAATACATGAAAGACTTCTGAGGTTTTCTGGTACTACAGAACCAGATAAGTTTCAAAAATTGAGAGATCAGGGTTTTTTTTTTTTATAAGCTCCAGGATAGCAAAGCATTCAAACCTGAAACTCTAGAATCTCAGCTTTCTTTCAGAAAATCAAAATAAAATAGTAACACATTTTGCCGCTAATAAAACATCACTTTTCCCTCACTTTAATTCCATTCTTCTTTCCTTTTCTGATGTATATTGTAACTTGATATGGAAAGAAGATATAGAACCCCAATAATTTCAAATAGGAATGTAACCTTTTTACAGGAAGCCTTGATTTATAAAGCCAACTCCCTGAGGTACAGACAGGTTTATCATTCTGCTATAAATGTCTGAATGCATAATGGAATGCAGACTCTAATTTCTATAATGTGTTTGGATGATGCATTGCTCATTGAGAACTGCAGATGAAGCCAAAGAGGAAATCTCAAACAAATTCTTCTGAAATTTCGATCTTCTAATGCATTATTAAGGATTTCAGATAACAGGCAAAAAATGCCCCACAATCTTGTGAAGTCAGAAGAGAGTTTGTAAGTTAATATTTGACAGCAATTTAATCTGTAATAATAAAGTTGCTTTTGCTTTCAGGCAGTGACAAGTACCAATAGAAATGCAGAGCCCCAGCAGTTTATACTGGAGTCAGCTTTTCATGAGAAACAGGAATTATTTATGGTTATGATATTGTTATGTTTGACTAACAATGCACATAGACACTAGCCAGGTCTAACACAAGGATAACAAAGGTTTGGTATGCTACTTAATTGAATGCACACTTTGGAGGCTCTGTTTTCCCACTGAAATTATTTGTACAAATAAATCTTGATTATGTCTGGATTTACACCCACTATTAGAAACCCATCCAGATAGCTTCTTTCTTCTATTTTCTTTTCTTTCTTTTTTTTAAGTGCTGAATTGTTTGAGCTATTTCAAACCAAAGAAAGTAACTGGTTTTAATTAAAGCACAGCTAGAATATAAAATGTGTAAGTCTTATTAAAGTGCCTGGGAAAGACTATTGCAATGTATAGATGCTATTCCTTTGTTGCCAGCTCTTGTGATGTTATCAGAAGAGTGGTAATATTTGATGTTTTTCTTGAAAACCAAAGTTCTATGTATAATGTGTTATTTTAACAACCTCAGCTTTTCTTCAAGGAGAAAAAAAAAGATTAAGGCCCTCATGTTTGATGGGGAAAATTTGATCTTGTGTACCTTAAAAGATGACAAAGATAGAAGGCAGTGGAGAAAACCCAACATTTATTTTATTATTTTTTTTAAGATCATTATTTCAAGACTATCTCATGGTTTATGGGGCCTGATTCATGAGTTTGGAATGTCTGGGTTTGGCCATACTGCCTGCGTTGTACAATTTTAAATGATCTCAGCACCCATGAGTAGGTCACCGCCTTCCAGTCTGCTGCTTTCCTTAAAAGATGTAATTAACAACAACAACAAGAACAACAAAAATTATTTTAAAATCATTTGGCTTGTTCATAGAAAAGTCAAGTCCTCTGGACAAAGCTCATTGTGAAGGATAAAACCTTGTCTTTCTGCAGGCAAGAGGGTCTTGAATGCACTTGGCAGCCGTTGAGTAGGGTGCAGAAGACCGCAGCCATGGCACGGGAGATGAAGCGTGGACAGAGCAGCACTGTCCTGAGAGAAACAGTCCTTCCCTTTGACCATTGCAAAATGCTCCAGATGCAGACCAGACTTGACACAAGGGTCACGCTTGCCCCTCCTAACTAACAGAGTTTTAAAAAAAAAATAAAAAACTACACATATTCCATCATGCAATACGATGTCTTTCATACCCCTCTTGTCTCTGTGAAGCAACTTTTTAATTAGGAAGGACCAAGGAAAGCACTGGCGTAGACAGGAAAACTGATACTCCAACATTTATCTTTCTTCACATCCCTCCATCCCCCACCCTCCTTTTTTTTTCCACCCCTGGCATCCTACAAAGGATGATTGACAACATAGTTGATAGCTTTACCCTGAGAGCTAAACTGATTTAAATCCAAAATAAATCTAATGTCCATTGGTTTAGAGCTCTGCATTTGGAGACAGTCTGAGGAAATGAACTGTAATTGCAAACTAGCCTTTCTAGTTGAAAAAAGGGGAAAAAAAAAGATGAAAAAAGGAAAAAAAGGAAAAAAGGAAAAACAAAAAAAAAAGACAGTGACCTTCCTGCTTGAGCTAGCTAGCAATGCTGTTATAGAGCATTTCAAAGTTAAGTTAAAACATAGAATTGTGGAATTACATATCCACGTTTAAGACTAAGTGATTCTCGAATACGCTCATCTGGGAGATTTTGTGAAAGCCATCCTTACACATTGGTGAGATGTCATGCAAACCCTAGGTTGAGAGGCACCAACCAAACCTCACAACCTAGGAAACGGTCTATAAATTGGAAATAACAAAAGGGCACCTAACAGGTCCGGGAGAGCAGGCTGAACAACTCAGTCCCTCAGAGTACTGAAGAAACACTGACTTTTTCCCCATTTCTGACTCATGTCTTATGCTTGGATGGAAGAGGTGGGTACTAGGCTCTATGGGTTGGCTTCAACCCATAAATCCAAGAGATTACTCTAACCATTAGCAAATATGGCTCCCAGAAATACATCTGTCATAAAGACCTTTGCTTCTAGAAAGTGCTCAAATATTATTTACTTTAAAATACAGCCTTTTATGTTGTATTATCTCTTCCCTCAAAATTTAACTTCTAGGTCAATTATTAGGAGAAAAACTGCATTAGTTTAAGCTGGCAATTTTTTTTTCGTATTTGCCTTACTGATGCTTTGTCATCATACAACTTTGTTCATCTTCTGCCTTGTATTGGCTGACTGTTTGCATGGCAATGGTGGTTACACTAGGCTGGAACAGAAATTCTGCTATATCAGGAGAGCAAAGATTCATATTTTCGACAGAGACAGGGAAGACAGTCCTTCCTGAGCAAAATTTTGTACACAGAACTTTCATCTCTTAGCCATGTTCAGCTTTCAGAGTTTATTCTCATGGCTGAAAGACAATTAATGTTTGATGTTATAATAAGTGATGTTGGACTGTAGCTAAGGGCTGTTCTTGTGGCTTGCAAATGCTGTGTACTTGTTAGCTACTTCAGAGAAAAAAATAATCCCCATTTTCCACATGAAGGTAACGCTCTTTCAGAGTAAAATCCCTTAATTCTGAATTTATTGTTACATAGATTCACTAGGTTTGGAGTACAGATTTATTCTCCCTTAATTGGAGCTGGTCATTTTTGCTTTGAATTACGGGCTGGTTAATAGAGACATGTTTTACTGAAAGCACAGTTTCAGGCTTAACAACGGCGATGTTGTTATTAAGTGATTGTGTTGAAAGAAAAGGAGATATTTTTCTGCACCAGAGAATTAAGCACAACATTTTTCAAATGTTAAGGTTCAGTAGGGCTTGTGCTAAGTGGCTGTGGCATGCAAGCGTCTACGTACAGTTCCTTTAACCCACAAAATACGAGAGATCTGTTCAGTGAGCCCCAGTTCTGCTTGTGTGAAAGAAATTTTGTTGTGTAGCAGCAAAAGCACACAGAGAAACTTGCATTGTCTGCCCTGTAGGGTAGGAGAGAGAGGATCAAGGTGAAGATCTTCTCCACCTCATCCTCTCCACCACCCTACCCCTTGCTCCTGCTCAGTGTGTTGATCCCTGCAAGTGGAAAAAGGGAAGGAAAACCCCTTCCCCAATGTGCACGCTCTCAAATGGTTCCTAAGGATGTAGCACAAAACGACGGCCGCTGTTCAGACCTTTGGTGGTGAGGTGGCATCCCCCGGGCACAACACTGAAAACTGCCACTCATCTGTGTGTGGTCAACTTGTTCTGCGGCCATTCTTCACGGATGACCCCTGGAACAGCGCTCACACACGCTCTGCCCATCAAACCCTGAAATGTAAAGAAAAAGGAGCACAAACAAGTCCATGTAGTCTGTTTATATAGCCCTAGAGATTCAGATAAAGAAAAACAAACATAACCTTTTCAGCTGTTCCTCACAAGGGAAAAAGAAAATGAAACATTTGATTATAATTGTTTTAATGAGCTTTGATTCAAAATGAAGTCATAATGGTCTGGTTAAAAAATATTCTGTTAATGAGCTTATATTTCTATCAAAGTGTGCAAGATGCAAAATTCTCTGAGGATAAAATTAAACAGCAAGCAATATTTATTTGCTGATGAATAAAATCCTGCTTATTCCTTGAAAAAAAAATAGTATTAGTAATAGTAGAAGTAGTATTAACAGCAATAGCAATGGCAGTAAGACTGGTAGGAGCACAGTAATATTAATCTAAACAGATAGTCTGAGGTTTTACCTTGAAATTAGAGAAATGGTATCAAGAATATCTGCTTCTGCAGGTCTAAAACCTGATCTTTGACATGCAAAACTCAGATCTGACTACAGACCATTGTAAATAGCCTATAGGTATTATAAATGCCTCCCCACAGTTTATTTTTTATTGTAAACTACTATTTTTTCAGAAAGATGCATAGGATAGCTAGTATGTAAAAAACTGTAAAAAAGAAAAAAAAGAAAAGGAAAAGGAGGGATGCAACGTGCCAATTAGGGGAAGCAATGTGTACTCCAGTGAACAGCACTTCTCTGATCATTGTACCATTAGTAGAGAGGGTTTGTGTCTTCCTTACATTTTATGGTATTACACCGACTGTAGTTTTCCATGTCACGTATTCCAGCCAATAACGCAACTGTCCGCCAGCCTTGGAGCCCTGCAGAGAGTCTGGAATTTGCCCATTTAAAGGATGCCCACTCTTGAAAAGGATCCTATATATAATGATATTTTCCCTTTCACATGCCACAGAGAGTAATAGGATAATACGTGAGAATACAGGAATATATTTCGTTCTGACTCAGAATATTTCTATTCTCATTCAGATCTAATTCCTTTCAAATCTGAACGCAGATCTCTCCTTTAGATTTCCATGTCAAGATATTTCTGAGCACTGCCTTGTGCAGTGTATTACCTCCTCAGTGCAACCACCCATTCTCATGTCAGTTGATTTGCCTAATCAAGCTCTGGTTAAACAATGCGACTTGTCTCCTGCAAAAAGAGACAGCTACAACGTGTTGTGTTTGTAGTTTCCGTTTCGAAAGGAAAACAAAAAAAACTAACATTAGCAGGATGGATTTCAAGACCAACTCTTAATTACATTAAAAAATAAAATTTAATTAGCGGGATGCAGGAAGAAAGCAAAATAATATGCACAGCTCTATGAACACAGTAATGTTACAGAGGTTACAACTGTAAACACGCAGGGATGTTGGATTACATAGGAGAAACCTATAAAACCTTACGTAGTGGGGAAAAAAGGCATGAAAGTATTTAATTGATTTAGCTTCCCTAGGCCCTGAATCCACATAAAGAAGACGAGGTTGACATATTACAAACCTGGATGTGTTGAGTTTGGTTTTTTTAAATTTCTTTCCATAGACATACTTGTTTAACGATACGTATACATACATTTACAATGAGAGTTACCTACAGCAACAAAAGAGATGGTGGACCTTTGGGCTGAGATATGGCTAACTTTGTTCCAGGCATCTTAGCTCATGAGAAAACACATTTGCAGGAGAGCTTTCTGACAACCTGCTGTGCTTGACTCATCCTTAATTATTGTCTTTTGCAGTGTCCGTTCCTGTTTGTTCCTCGGCGCAGAGGAACTTTGGGTTGTTTTTTTGTTGTTGTTCTTGGTTTTCTTTTCCTTTTTGTGTGTGCATCCGTATCACCTTCACCTGTTTGTTTTTTTTTTTCTCTGCATCACCCCCCCAGCCTGAACACATTGTCAAGGACTATTTCTGGTCCCAGCTTCAACCACCCTTTAAAATAAAGAACAAACTGCTCCCGGAGTGATAATTCTACTTAGGAATGGATAGATTCTCACAAGCTTAAATCCTGAAAGGTACACGAAATGGTCTGCTTAAAACCACACGTTGCCATGGTTACATCCTTCTGCGGCTCAGATGGGGATGGGGGCCAATTATCAAGTTTTGTTTGCTTGATTTTAAGTAGTTTGTTACCTGGATACTCAACAAATAAGAAAACTGAAAAAAAGACTTGTTTTCTTCTCCTTTAACTGAAGGAAAGAGAAAACAGTCATACCTGAATGTTAAAAAATCCGGTGTTCAGATTCTTAGTTACACAGCGAAAGCACTTCTGAACTATTTGCTTTAGAGACGGGTGGAAAGAGGCCTGCAAATAGATTTTGCATTAGCATCGTAACGTGAATTGTGGAAAAAGCAGTTGATCACGTAATATCACTGTAAATCACAGGCGGGTGGGGAGACAGGGTTAAATGCTGCTGGTTTTTTATTGTTATTTAGACAATAAGGGTGTTTTTCTGCAAGGATCACTAGGATATCTAATTAATGAGAGAAGAGATCCTTTCTGCTGTGTTGTAGCGCACCAACGCTTGCCTGGTGTCACTCATATTCCTGCTTTTTAAAGACCTTCTGAGCGTGTTGTGTATGGCACCCTGTTCCTGGGCTTAATCAGAAGCTTTGGTAACAAGCTGGAGATGGAAGAGTGAAGCTGGGGGGAGGAAGCAAGGGAGAACAGGACAAAATTAAAATACCATCCTGTCAGTGTCCCTAATAGTTTATATGGGCAATGACAGAACAGTATTTTAATTTTTATCTGGTCTCCTTTCTACTCATTTATTCCATCTCCTGCTTGTTATCGAAGTTTCAGATTAAACTTAAAGATATGAATGTATTGCCATAATAAATTTATAAGAGGATATTTAAAGAGCAAAGATTTGAATGACACAAATGAAGCTCAGTGTAGCAGAGCCAAAGAAAGGATTTGCAGAGAGATGCCACAGCAGTCAGAAATGACTGCTAGAATCTCCTTAATTAAAAAAAAAAAAAAAAGAAAAAAAAGGAGGACTGGAATGCAATAGGCACAGAAGGTGTTTCTTATAAATTTGGGCTTAACTTTAAATTATTGATGCTATTCTAAATAATCTTTAAAAAGGTTAAGAAAAACTAGTTTAAAGATGATTATTGAAATGTAAGCTAGCTATTGTTTTGCTTCATCTCTATTTCACCAGTTATTTCTACAAATGGCATGAAAAATGATGTTTAGACAGTGTGGCCTTCAGATTTGCTTTTGTTTTTCTCCTAGTGAATAGGACACATCTGTCTTAACAAAACAGGGAGCTGCCACTTTAAGGCAAAATCTTTGGGTTCTTGTTTTCTCAAATGAAAGATGGTCCTGTTTATGAATAACTAGTTTGCAATTTGTTTAACTTACAAAGAAGAATCAAAGAGCATGGCTTTTCTTTGCAAATTAAGCAAAATTGATAACCACCAAGAAGGCTACTAGCACAAAGCAGAACTCTGCAAACACCAGAAGAATGATTGAGTGAAAAAGTGATAAAAAACATATGTGAGTAGTAGGATTCTGAAATTGTAACCTTTAATGTGTAAACCTGATTGGCAATTTATTTTAAAAAAAAAAAAAAAATTACCAGTCCTAGCCCTGAAATCTTCCTTTTAGGGGGGCAGAAGATGCCAGAGACAGAAAATGCATTAAAATGTTAATACAAATAATTGCAGTTTGTGACAGAGAGTTCTTGGAAGCAGGCTATTGCACAAGAGCCCTGTGAAGGAGTGTGGGGAAGGCAAGAAGAAAGGGAAACTCGAAACGAAGGAGCACGGAAAGGATATTTAAAACGGGCTCTCCAAGGGACCTGGAGTTGGTTAAAGCCGAAGTGGCTCCTGAAGGGGAACAACCTCACCAAACTTAAGGGTCCATCAGGGATACAGTTTCTTTAGGGAAATCTGGGAGTTGTAGCTCTGGGAGGTGTAGCTCTCTGTTACATAAATTTTCCAAAAGGATAAAATCTTCCCTGCTGCTTCATTTCAGCCACTTTTCCAGGCTGAGGATTTTTGCCCATCCACCTATCGGGCTTTGCGGAGCAGAGATGTTTTTCCTCACCTCCCCAGGTCCAAGCAGCACCCAGCCTGGTGAGCCCCGCTGATGAAAGAGATGCTGCCTCCCCCCTTTTGGGGGAAAGACCCAAGGAGGGACTCAGAAACGTCTCCTGAAGTACTGAAAAAACGACAGGGAGGGGAAGGGAACAGCCTCTGGGGAAGAGTGAAGTGAGAGCAGACACACAGGAAGGATGAAGAGCTCCCAAGCAGCACGTGGTGTCCAGACGGGTCGGGGCACGATGGGGGACGACCGGTTCCCTCCGTCTGAGCTGATCGTGAGAGCCTCTGGGTTTTGTAACAGCTCTGGAAAGATGGGGAAGCTGTGTTTTCTGGAGTCTCGGGAAGGCATTAGAGAGCAAAATGGGGAGGGAATGCTAAAAGGGATTGCATTTCGGTGGGAAGTATAAATCTTCCACAGGACGATGGAATGCAATACCACATTATATCTATGGATGCTCACATTGCCTGGAGACATACTAATATCTGTGGACACATACACATACACAAGTAACTTGAGCAGGAACCATCAGGCCTTTTATTTAATAAATTGGTTCTTTTTTGCTACTTCGGTGTGGACTTTTTCCCAGTAAAACATCTCGTTTGTTCTTTACCTGCATGTGATCAACTTTTTGAACAGAATATATAAGAAAAGTATATGCTCAGATGCTACAGCTGTAGGAATGAGAGACAGAAGCAGAAGTCTTTCTTTCAGTTACATGGCCATTCTTCCTGCTGCATATTCAATTGCCCATATCCAGGGATTCTTATCTCAGGGTAAAGTAAGTTTTTACATATGAATTCTGCCCCGCAGCTATGATACTGGTGGTTTTCATGCCATATCACTACAAATAAACATAGAGGTGACATTAAGATTTATATAGCTAATATGATGTCTTCTTGCAAGGGATAAATAGCCATGCTTTCTTTGCTTTTGCTGAAATCTGCTGCAAAACACATTTTTGGGGCCAGAATTTTGCTTAGCAAGCTTAGACACACTTGTAAGACTCAAGTTATACTGCAGACAATGAAATTACAGAGCAAAGAACAAGGAGAGAGGAAAACATATAATAAAGAAGTGAACCAGAGGTACGTCTAGACGCTTCATATCCAGATGACCTCCTCCTGCCAGCCTGGCTTATAAGAAGTGGAAATACACAGCTCACCCTTCCATTTAATAACAAGCAAACAAGCAGACAGAAACACCAAAAAAAACCCAAACCGCGCTGCCGGGGCAGGTATTTGGCTTTGCAAGAAGAGGCACTTGTGGAGACGAGTTATTTTTGCAGAGCCTCGGGAAGTTTGTCCATCCTCCTGCCGAACCCCCTTGGGCGGTGATGAACAGCCACCGTAGGGCAAAGGGGAACGGGGGGAGCCACCGAAATCCTACCTCGGGGCTGGACCTGATGTGGGACGAGAAGAAACCGAGCTGGAAAAAAAGAATGCTTCAGCTGGGGAGGCTGCAGCCAAGAGCCAGCAGATGTCTCCAGGCTTTCCAAGGTTGCAGAGCAATCCCAATGCATTCCTGGGGACTGCAACGCCGGGCTGCGGGCAGGAGCCTCGTGCCTAAATATTCTCTGTGGCTTGGCTGTTTCTTGGCTTATAGAATTTAGTCAGAGCCTTGGCTGGCTCTGGATTAGCTCTACCTTTAAAGCTGGCTTGGACAACGCCAGTGGAGAAAACCAGATGTAACTTGTAACAGCATAAAAAATCCAGGAACTCTGCAAATATGTAATTTTCTTGAAAAAATAAACAAAACCTGTTTTCCATAAAAATAATTTTAGAAAAGACTATTTACCTTAAAAAAATAAAAGAAAAAAGGTATTAATTTTCAAGGATGTAATTAGCAAGTGATGGGCCAAATTGACCCCTGGGGTAATATCATTCAAACTGATTGTGTTTGTACCGTGGTTTAATTTAACCCAGAGTGCATGATAGCTGGTTCAGTATGGTAATCATACTGCTCCTGAGAAAAAGGATGCGGCAATCACATACACATAAAATACTTTTTCATTTCTAGCTTTATCTCCTGTATATTATGCTTATACATATTTCAAGCTGCTAGTTGACTGAGGATGTTAACAGAAATGCAATTAGATGTTGTACCTAATAAAGATATTTGGGTTTAAGCCCTAAAAATTAAAATGGAGGCCGAAGCAACTCAACTTTCCCATTTTGGATACAACGGCTGGTCAATTACTCAGGAACCCTGCTGGATCTAGCTTCTCACTTATTAAAACACACACTACACACAGTATATGTATTTTTTAAATGATTTGGGCCATATGGATGCTCTTACCCACTCACCTGGGCCTAAGCAACACACCAGCATCCCTTACAGCTCTGCTCTGTGAAAGGCACTTCAAGGCTTGTTGTGAGTGTCTCACCTATTTCAGAAAGTAATTAATCACTGCAGTTAATCTGTAGTGATTTTGTTTGCTCCGTTGCTCCTTGGCAAGCCCGATTCCTGCTTCTGATGTAACATTTCTCAGATAAACCAGGTATAACTGGATGGGCATGGCATTTGAAAGCCAGTCGTTAAAGGCTCCCAAAGTGGAGCGAGGCAGCAGAAAACTGAGCCAGAAGGAGAACGGTTAATGCCCTCTGTTCACAGACAGGCCCTCGCTTCTGTAACGCAGCGCTCCTGACTGACCAAAATTACCGTTGTTGTTTTACTTCGTTTGCTATCCAAACGCAAAGCTAAACAGAGCAAAGCAATTGCTTGACTGCAAAATTAACTCTGAAAAAGCTTCTGTAATACAAGTACATATCATTATCTGTATTAACATAATTACTGGCCCACAATACCACTACTCTCGACACTGAATTAGTGTATCTTCTTGCATGACCTAGAAACTGGGCAGAAGTGCTTATAAAAAGCTCTTTTAACAGATGTTTGTGACTTTGTGGTAGACATTCATACATAGGTGCCCAACATGAAGGAGACGCTTTTATATGCTGCTGGAGAGTGACTGTAAAAGACAAGGTTTTTGAACGTCTGTAAGCAGGGTGAGGCAAAGACATTCAGATTCAGGAGCCAAACTTAAAGATTTTCAGAATTACTGCTCGGGTCCCCTGACATTTACTTCCTTATAATTTCAAGTTATTCTGCTTTCACTATGTAAAAGCGTCCAGAGTGTCACATGGTAGGACTATTCCTGATCTGTAAGTACTAATTAGTGGTGTATTATTGGTGCGAGCTTTTATTTTTAGGGAGAACTGTCTATATTCCACTGTAGTTGAGTTCCCTAGGCAGCATGATGGGAAGAATGGAATCACCTCCATACAAATGTGGATTGCGAGTGATATCAACATGAGAGAAAGACTGAAATGTTAAAACAACAGCAACAACAACATAAAAAGGCTGGACTTTTTTTTTGGGGGGAGACATCTCCAGCAGAAGCGGAAAAAGAGAACAAATGTACCCAAGAAGCGGGGCTGGTGGCTCTGAAATCTTCTTAAGGTCTGAGATATGTGTAGCATTTTCAGAATGTGAGTGTTCACTCTGAATTTGCTGCCCTCATATCACACCCGGTAGCTGCACAACTCTTCATGGTTTGCTGTTATCATCATGTCAATGGCCATGGCAGCTGGGTCTGTTGTCCTTTTCTGAGGAAAAGAAGGAAAGAGCATAAGTCACTGCCCTTGCTACAGAGATAAATTTTTCAGTTTTAGACTTTTCTAATGCTCCTTTATATTTCATAATGCCCCTCAACCCAGCATTACAAATGTGTTACACTAGATGGTTCATTCAGCTCTTGTGAAATGCCCGAGATATTGAACAGACATTAGGGTGTAGATTGTGGTTACCAAAACTGCGCACAAACAGGCTCGCAATGGAGTGAGCCTTCTTTCAGCACAGCCTTTGAGATTTTGGGTATCTTTTTTGAAAGCTCCGTTTCCAACCCTGTCTCGGTATGTCTCCCTTATTCATGCTACTGGTACAAGGCATGTATGATGTGGGGGTTAGCCAGCTGGAGGGTCACATGAACTGGGGGGCTCCTCCTGTATGCAGCCTCTCATCTCTCAGAGTGAATTACCCTGCTAAACGCATCCCCTTGTGCTCTGGCTGTGAACTGCGATTATTTTCCTCTATAGCCTTTCTGCACCTTCCACGGAGCTCAGAGGTGGGAAAAGCGTTTACCTTCCATGTCATTCCGTACCACAGACCAGATCCTCTGCCTGCCCTGGGCTCAGGTCAAAGAGGACTTCAGTGTTTCATGCTTTTGGAGGAGGTAATTGCTCTGTTTGTTACCACTGCGTTCAATTTCTGGAGATGGAATGTACGCTAAGAGTTTAGCACCATTAAAAAAAGGATATCAGCCAAACTGCTGCATTAACAGCTGCTACCACTTTTGCTATGTTTTCTTCTCTTCAATAGGAAGGCAAACACGAGTGTGAGGTGTCACGAGGATTCAGTTACGGAAGGTGCACATTGCATAATCCATAGAGTTAGGGTTTACAGTGGTGGCACAAGACCCTTTCAGCACATGGCAAAAGAAAGCTGATTGATATAGACTACATCACAGGGCAGCATTTTCAAAATTTGCTGGGGGATATAGCTACCAAAGCCCATCTTTTAGAAGCACTTTTTTCCACCCCCTTCATATAGATGCAGGGTTCTAAAGTGATGTAGGTACTCCTAAGAACCCTACTCTGTCGCCATGCGTTTTTAACTCTTCTGGAGGAAAGACAGTGCTATAAAGCATCCTGTAGCTTCATCTGAGTTTCTGAAATGTAACAGCCCTTGCTTATTGTCACAGCATGAACTTCAGCCCAGCTGGGCAGTGCTTCCTCAAGCAACACAAGTGCCTGAATGTCAGGAATACCTTCAAGTATTAAACCCTGTGCCTTTAAGGGGGGTGCATTTGGCATTAAACAGACTTTCCAGCTAATGAATTTCTCAAGTTACAAGAATAATGGCCTTTTTAATCTTAGCAAGAGTAATTAAACAGACATTTGTTATTAATGATGTTGTTAATGGCAGTAGATATTGAATTTTCACTGTAGATATCATACAGTTGTATAGTGATTTTGGGGAGGTTTTCATTAACTTGATTGGACTGTGAAGCTAAAAATTTACAATATATTTTTTCCTTGCTTCTGGAGGTATTGATTTTCTCCCTGTGTCCAGAAACAAATTCTTTGCCTTCATTTCATTCCTATTGGAGAGCCTCACTTTTGACTTCCTTTGTTGGCCAATCTGACAGCGAAAAGACCAGATCCTGCCTGCTGCCACTCCTGAATTGCCTGGGATGATTTTTGCAGAAAGGGATGTGGGTAGCATTGCCTGCTTCTGCAGCCCTTTTACAGCGCTTACTGGGGATTCTCATCTGTGTTTCATCCCAGGGAAATATCAGTTATGCATCCATCCAGAAAAGCTGGTTTTCTAGCTCAGATTAAAGAAACTCACACTTTTTTGGCTCTTTTTTACTCTCGAATCCAGAGTAAGTGAAGACAGCATGCAGAATACCTTCCCTCTTCTTTTCTAGTATATTATGCTCTCTTCTAGTCTTCTCAGTCCTATGTCAAAGTATGAAGAGGGACAGTAGGCTTAAGTCTGAACTCAGATCTCTTGTGGTAGACCATTAATAAAGCCTCTGCTTTTTATCATTGCTCTGAACTGGGGACCATGCAAGTCTGTGCTCTCTTCTGAGGGTGTACAAACCCCCCCAGGGTGCAGTGCATTCTCAATCAAACAGTTGCTCAACCCTGCTCAATACCGTGGAGCAGATCGCAGTCGTGGTGACATCCCTGTAGAGGAGATGCCTTCATCCTACGTCTTTTCTTACACACCCATTTTCAGTATTATGGCTTCAGATAACCCTGTGTTAGACTCTTTGCTTTACATGGCTGTCTCTTGGTTTATAGCAAGCACTTACCAGTTGTTATTGGAATCGCAACATCCCATGTGTTTTCTTTCCATCCTTTACTGGTCCTAGGAGCAATGCTGAATAAAATGTGGGTTTATTACCATGTGAGATTCTCAGCCCTTCCTGATGGGAAGACAGATTAACCAGAACAATTTTTCCATGAAATGAAGGACTTTCCTGACCAGGCTTAGAAGCAACTTTTGCAGTGACATGGGACCCTGCTTGACTCCTTGTGCCTTTCACATCTTAATTTCTCCTGAGAAAAATGCTTGACAAAAAGCTTTAAAAAAGTCCCCTGAACTCTAGAGACCAGGATTTGTCTGCTTTTGGATTGTGTCTGTCAGTGGATGCTTTCCAAGCTCTCATGTTTCTGTGAATTCCAGTTTACACCTTTTAAAAGTGCTCCTTCTGGCTTGGCTTGCTCTCCTCCAGGGCTTGGTCTCAGCACTGAGCCCGTCTCAATCACATGCTTAACCTGCCTTTGCTGCCTCTTCCAAGTATTGCTTTACACTAAAAGGCAGGGGAAAAAACCCCAAACAAAACAAAAAAGCCCTGGCATCAGTTGCTAATTTCCCTTCCTCTGTCAAGATTACGCTAGTAGCTCTGAGTAATTTGGTCTTCTTTTCTCAAGGGAGTAGGACTGAAATAATCCAATGTTTATTTTTATACAAATTCTCACAGTGCTACAATGTTTCAGAGACTTCCTGGGATGTTTCTAGTTTTTTCACAGGCTAAAAGGCCATTCTCAGAGGTAGCTCCTTCATGTAAACCTAAAAATGGCACTTTCCCACAATACAGCTTATCAGGAAGTTTAAAGTTCAATAGTCTCTCTCTTGCTCTCTCTCCCTGTCTCACACACATGAAAGTAAGAAATAAAAAATGAAGGGGCTGTTCCAGTTCTGCTGAGAGCTGCCTTTCAATCATGTAGTTTCGGTGTGCTGACTGATCGTCGTCGTATGATGGGACCAGTGATGGTCTAAAGAGAGCAGTGAGGCAAAATTTGTAGGGAAAGAGAGCAGCTTTTATTCAATAAATTTTGATTTATCCATGCAGTAGCCGGTGAGGGAAGAAGAGATGCTCTCAGCATTCCTCATGCTTTGGATTTATGGACGTACCCCTATATGTGCACCAGCACAAAATTAATTTCTGTACCAAGACATTAAAACCAGAATGGCTTGTTTCTGCTATCTCTAAAATGTCTTATGATGGTTTAATTAAGAGGGATTGGATGAGGCGCTGCGTAAGTTGGGTACTCTGACGATGGGATTTCCTGGGCTGTTTGGTTTGGCTTTAATTCTGATTAATTTCTTTTAACCCCAACGTGATTGCCAATAAATTGTTGAATTTGAGGACAAGCAAGCTAGTGCTGGCCAGGTTTGAAAACCTTGTGTAAAGCCCTTGTCCTCCCATCCTTCCTTTCTCATGTAGAGGGATAAATTTGCTCGTGTGAGTACAGATTAGTTGCATAAGTGCTGGTTCACAGAAAGAGAAGCTCCAATTCCGTTCCCAGTGCTTTGTGTGAGTTCTCATTATGCTGCAGATGCATTGGAAAGAGGTGGCTCCTCTCTTTCTCAAACTTTCAGACCCGCTTGGTTGCTTGATTACTTATTTCCGCCCCAGGGACCCTTGCTGTTAGGATTGTCGTTAAACAAAACCGCCTTTCTGGCATTGTGTTCTGACAAACAATTTACACCTCTGTAAACTGATTAGTGCAGTGGTTTTATCTTGACAGCTAATCCTTGTGTCACATTTTAAAGAACAGCTGAGGAGGACTTTTCTGTGCCCAAAGAAACAGGTCTGCCCCATGAGACTAAGGAAGGTGCAACATGAATTACGTAAAACGGAAAAAGTCTCAGGTTTGAAATACTTTCAGACATCTAAAGGCCTGCAGACCACCTAAGTCTGGAAAAAAAATTATCTTACTACAAATATTTCTTGTAAAACAGGAACAAGCAGAACAAAAGCAGAAATCCACTATTTTTTCTCTGGTAGACTACAGCACATCATTTGGAAGAGGGGAGAGAGAGACCTCATGGTTATTCTACATTCTGGACATCACTGAAAGGGGATGTGACAACAATGGGGCATTTCAAACCTCTGTCAGCCACTGTCCAGCACCAGAACGAGCAGGTGATGGCAGACTGCTGGTGTTGCAATAGCCCAAACCGGGAAGATCTCACCTTGGCAGAGGTGAGGTGTCCCATGAGCAAATGGGTTTGCCAGCTTGTGTGGTAACCCATGCTGGGAATGGAAAAGTGAGTAAAACCCACACAGCTCAAAGCAGAAGCCTGCAAACCCCAAGTTTGTTCCAGCTACATCGCTTGTCCCAGATGGAGACAGAAAAGGAAAAATGGCAGGGTAACTGGCCACAGTAGGAATAGGGAAAAAAAGTCAAATAGAGCCTCAGCACAATGATGAGACAATGAAACAAGAGGAAGGTAAAAAGGCAATGCTAAATTCACATTTAATAAAGGAAGAAACTATACCTGGGTGGCCTTTGGAAAGCAGATGAAAGCTGCCATTTTGGTGTGTCTAAATAGATAAGGAAGTGGAATATTATCTTCAGATACTATGAATAAAACTAAATTCAGTACGCAAACTCCCACCCTCATGAAAAATTCTATTTTTTTTTTTTTTGGTATTCTGAGTACAAATCACCAAACTGAACAATCAAAGAGGGTCAAGCAAAAGACTCTATTTCACTCAGCTACAGTAGGTGGTATGCCTAATCTTTTCTAATTTCAGCCAATTTTTTAATGTTTAAGAATAGGATTTATCTTGCTGAATTGCAGCTGTCTTGAAGCTGTATGTGCGTTTAGCCTCAGTTAACGGTGCAGGTCTTTCCACAGGAGGGGAAAGACAAAGGCATCTCCACAGGTCGACTCTTTCACAGAGCCACCTTGTCTGACACAAAACCCACTTTTTGATCAGTCGAAATGGATTTGCAGTGGTAAATACAAAAGAAAGAATCATACTCTGCTGGGTTTCAGCCACTCAGTGGAAAATTTCAAAATTAAAAAAAAAAAAAATAGTCAAGTGAAAAACAGACTTTTAAATTGTCTTCCTGAATAAGTCCGCAGCTCTGTTTAACAAAAAATTGAAATGCTATTTTGTTCAATAGTTCCAAAACATTTCTTCCTGAACTTTCCCAAGTCTTGACAAACTCCAGAGGTGGCACCTTGAACATCTGGGTTTCAAGGTCTGGCCAGTCAGCAGCTGAGACCCTGGGACTTGAGGGGGCTCAGTATCTTTAGCAGTATAACAGGTGAACAGGCAGCAAGTCACATGGGATAATTTTAGAAAGCTGCCTGAGCAAGAGGTTTTCAAAACTGGCACAGCTGCCAGTTTCCTTGGCTTCAACCAGAACTTCATTAAAATCATTCTGTTCCCATGCAGCAGCTACATTTTGACAAATCAGCATTTTCCAGTGGGAAGAAGAAAAACAAAAACATTGAGTTGGAACAGTTGCAGTCATTTCTAGTAACAATAAAATGTGAGATGATGAATTGGAGAACAGCTCTAGCGGTGGACATGCATCACAGCACTGCTGAACGCCGCGACCTACCACATCAGGTGGAGTTCACTCAGCTCTTGTGTTGATGATTATCTGTTGTCTCTGCCAAAATACATGCATGAAATGGTAAGGAAACAACCCTTTGCTTCTTGATGGCATTCATTTCCGTGTTTACTATATAGATTTCATAAAATGACATAAACTTGCAGGTTATAGTGAGAGCCATCTTCTTCACCCCTTTCTTAGTGCTTTTTTGTGCATTGAAATGTCAAACCATCTATTTTTTGTTACTTTCGATGGGACGTACAAAATTCCCACCTAGAGTTTCTCCATACGCTCAGTGTCCTTGTACTTTACTTGATGAAAAGAGAACCTCTCATCAAGCCAGAAAGGTAGCATGCATTTCTAAAAAATGTTTTGGGAAACAGGAGCCAGGTGTTTTGTGCATTATCAGTCTCTGGCGATGAGGAGGTAAAATAAAGCAGAAAATAAAGCAGACACTGCTCCTTAGAAAGTTGAACAAGGAGCCATTTCCAGCTGTTCTCTCAGCTGATCAGTGATCTTGTTAGAGATAATTATGAATGCATTCAAAGGTAATTATAGCAGAAACCTATTTTACGTGTAAGCAGTTGCCCTTATGGTAGTGTAAGAGACTTTGCATCAGTCACCATAGAAATAAACATCTGAATTTGACTTCAAGATGCTGTTAATGCAAAAGGGAAAAAAAACCATAAGGGACCCCTGGCATGTCCAGCTCTTGCAGATTTTTATTTACCGTAGCCATGAAAGTAGCTCTGCTTCAGGAGCAAAACTGAAGGGTATGGCTGAATTTTTGACTAAACTGTCATCCATAGCTCTATGCTGCCAGCTCCGTCAGGGAGGGTATTCTCCCCTCTTAACCTCTGATTCATTCTTAACATATTTGGCAAAAAAAAAAAATAGAAAATTCTTAGAAAGTTTGGATTCAAAATAGTGCATCAAAACCACTGGTTTAGAAAAGATGCTTGAGCTGGTATTTGCCTTCTTTTCTCTCAAGGTTATCACTCTGAGCGTCGACACAGAAGAGTCTTTCTTTTTCCTTTTTCTTTTTTTTTTTTTTCTTCCATGATTTAGAAGACAATTAGGTTTGCAATTGTTTGCATTATGGTAGCATATTTGATGCTTCCTCATAAAATCAGAGGGCTATTGTATCAGAGAAGGAGATAGTCCCAACAGTTAAGCTGCTGCAATAGAAAAGCATAGACAAAACTGTGGGAGAAGGGGATATTGTATTATTGCGTATCATGCTATTACAGACAGGGAGCTGAGACATAAAGAGATGGAATAAATTGACCAAAGCCGCACAGGAAGTCTGTGATAGACACGAGAATTAAACACAGATCTCCCAACCCTCAGTATGGTTCTCCAGTCCTGAAACTATTGTTCCTCTCTCCCTTGTCTCCTAATTGGATCCATAGGCACCTTCTATCACTGACTTCTGCTAAGTATTGCGCCTGTAGGTAAAGCCCCCACACTTTTATTTTAGTGCTGATACTAAACTTTAATAACTAGGGCATTCTTCCACTTTTTTTTTTTTTTTTCTGGTGCCTGACAATAATGGCTCAGTAATTACTGAACTAATGTTATCAATTCCAACAGATATCACATTTATTAAACAGAAAATGCTATGTTGCTGTTCATCAGTTAGGAATGTGTATAATTGAAACATGAAAATGAAGTCTGTACGAATATGTGTGATTCATCATGAATTCTGCAAGCCCTACACTAACTCTTCTTTTCTTAATTAAGCTGTCAAATGGAAAACTTATAATTAATGCAACAGCATATTTTGTAGGAGTTCTTTTCTACCCCCATATAAAGCTCGATTCAGCAGAAACATTACAAGGATTACATGTGTGGATTGGGCACCCTTGTCTTAATAAGCAAAAATTTTGCTTTTCTGCATGACTATTTTTAGTCCATTCCGCCAGGATCTTCAGCGAAATATGAACATGGGATAGAGACTCACTCATTATTTTTCTCTGTCCCTTTCTATATGCAAATAGTGATTCACTTGCTGTGAGAAACTCGTGTTATAGACCTACTAGAGTATTTAGTCCAGTAAATTAAGGCTATGGTGACAGACATAGAAACAGCACAGTTTCTTAAGTGCCCTGCTCAAGATGAGTCGATCGGCTCCTAGCCTGGATCTGGACTGATGCTCGCAGTCAGGCTTCCCTTAGGATATCTGCAGCTGGCACAACTCAGGGGTCTGGGTGTTGGTTTTAACACCTAAGCCTCCTCGACCCATAGGTTCAGGCGGTGCTGTCCTTGGCTCCGCTTCTCATTCTGGCATGACAGTTAAAATGAGCTTTTCACTTGCTGCGCATCTTTCTTGGGTGGGATCAGAGATGCCAAATTGAAGACCTGTCTGCTCTGCATGTACAGTAGAGTTAACATAGTCCTTTCCCTGTGCAGAGTTTCCACACTGAATTTCTCTTGTTTGTAGGCAGCTTATGAAATACCTTGCTGTGCTTCGTGCCCTTCTAGTCATAAAAGATAGTGCTTTAAAAGTAATCTCTTTGGCCTTTCGTGGAAGGAGATGAGTGTTAAGGAATATTTACATTTTCCACTGTAAAGTAATAACCTGCAGCATGCTGTTTTCCAGGCCGGGAAAGCACGGCAGGGTTTGGGAGGACAGGTCAACCTGCTGAGCCCATCCAGGCTGCTCCACAGGCGAGGATGAAGAGCCTCCATCCAGGGATGCCGCTACCTGCTCCACCACCAACTGCAGCCTGTGCGCCCTTGGTAATTCATTCTCTGGTTGTGGTTGTTTTGCTTGTAATTTCTTATAATAGCCCCAGATTACACAGAGAAACGCCAGTTACCATTGACTGGGGTGGGGCGGTGGGCATAACACAGGAAGAGACTTTTCTCCTCTTGCAACACCAAAGCCACAAGATTTCCATATGCTTTTTTTTTTTTTTCCCTCCTTATACTTTACATCTGATTACAACTGTTTTCACTTCAGTGCCAAAAGAGAATACCTAAAACAGTGTAGAAGAGGAAGACACAGGGGTTTGTGGGCACTTGCAGCTGCCAAATAGAGCAGCTGTAATGCTGCGGGTGCTTGGGAAACCAATTAGAAACACATGGAGTGACAAAAAAATGTATGTAACATAAGATTAGCACAGTGAATGCAGCCACACTGTGTGAAACTAAGGCAAGCTAGGGCTGGCTGGCACCAAGGATCGGTGAAAGTAAAATGCAGTTATGATGCCTCAAAAAGAAATTGAACATTAGTGCTGGGAAATAAGGAAATATTCTCACTGTGATCCTAACTGGGGCTTAAGTACATGGATACATCAATGTCAAGAAAATTGTTTTTAAAAGTTAAGTATGTTAAAAGCGAGTCTGGTGTTCACAACTGCGTTCTGTGGGAAAACTGTTACCTTAAAGGGTGCCCTGACTTTTTGCGTGGCACGGGTCAGAAGCTGTGAGTCCAGGCAGACGTTCTTTGTTTTAACCTTTGCTAAGCAATGGATCAGACAAACTGAAGGAAGGTGTTGAGACAAATGTGAGACAGTTCTTCTTAAACAACATAAAAAAAACCCCAAAAGTCAAGATCTGAAGAGTCCTATATATTCATTAGCTGGCAGTGTATTTTCAGGCAGGCTTTTAGAGATATATTTTTTTAATGCATGTGAAATGGTCGTCAGGCATTAGTTTATTCAGTTACATACAGTTGCAGAGGAAAGCTGTGCTTTTCACTGTTTGCATTGTCTATCATCAAGAAGAGAGGGAATTTAAGGCAGAAGTTTTCATTCTGCAGGTAACAGTTGGCAATCCAAGATTTTTCGTCCAGAAATAAAGTCCTGGAGATGACAAAAGACCTAAGATACGTTGTTTTTTGACAGAGACATGGAATGGAGAACTTTTGCTGACGGTGGTCCGAAATTTGTAAGTATTACGAGGATTGAATGTCAATGTAATCTTTTAATGCATTTACTTGGTGACAGAACAGAAATGTGGGTAACGGAAAACTGATTACTCAAAGGAATAACCAGAATGATAGGAGCAGGGTCTCCTTGGTAGAAGCACAGATGACATACCTTGTTATTGAAGTCCATCCAGCAGTTATCACATTCTAATAAAATGGGTTATTTTTATTTCTATCAAGATATTGCACAAGCATATAGAAGAAATTTCCAGGGCCTTATTTCATAGACTTTTCAGCAGTGTGCTGTCAACAGTTTTATTTTTCCTCTCAGGGAAAAAAGAAAAGCCCAGTCCTCTCCCAAGTGTTTGCCCTCCTGTAAATCTAACATGGCCAAGCATAGTATAAGTCCTTCAGCAGGCCCCAAACTTATTGTTTCGTGGTGAGTGAACAGGAAAGAGTTATACACCCTACATGTACTTGGTGAAACATCTGAAGCCCCTTATTTATTAGGCCAGCTGTGTAAGCTTTGTCTTTGTCCTCCATCCCGCATGTCCACGGCGCGTGGTTTAAGTATGTAGGACACTTACTGCTGTTAGCAGAAAATGAGCAGGGAGAACAGGCTGCATTTATCTTTGCCAACTGCAGAATAATAATTATGAAGGAACAAAAATTTATAAGATTTTCACAGTCTTGAAAATTGTCTCCACCTCTACTGCCAGCAGAAAGCATGCTGCATTCAAGACTGACAAGCAAGGGTGAGAGCTTTGCCGCGCAGAATACTTACAGATTTCAGTAATTTGCCTGTTCTGGGGAACGGAAAAGATAGATGGAGGAAAGAGACAGCACTATGGCCCATCTGTGCAAACCAAAAATGCTGCTAGTAGGTCAGAACGAGTTGTACAACTGCCCCCGATAATTAAATCTATGGCCTCCATAAAGCTTCTTAATGAGAGCGCTTTACTGGCTTGGCCTTCTATCGCTAGTAACAATTAATTTGCATTTTAGAATGTTTCTATTTATCTACTGTTTGCAATTTTAATATTTGTCTTTACAGAGTGGGGTGCAAAAGTCTGATTTGTTTGCTCAGGATTTACTTCTCTAATTTTGACTACCCAGATGGAATAACAACACTTTGAATGAGAATTTTTGTAATATTTCAAAAAGAACGAAAAATGTTTTCCTCGGCACAATTTAAAATGGTGTTTGAATATGTAGCCCACAGAACTTTGAAAAACATGCTGGTTTTTTGATAGCCTTGTTTTGAAAATCTCATCCTTAGGTATTTCTACTGTGAGGAAAAAAATAGCCCTTGCATTTCAAGTCTGTTCTGTGCAGGACGTGCTGAAGATGTGCTCCTGACCCAGTGACCAAATTCCAGCCAGATCCAAAGCAAGAACACTGTTTGAGCCAGTGGAGGTACTCCTAAATGACAAAGTACAAAAGCTAACCCTCAGAATCCTACTTTCTTTAAAACAACAACAACAAAAAAAATCGGGATACCAGATGCGGATGTTTGCTCAGACATTTGTAGAAGTGAGAATGCGTCTGGCTGTTTGGAGCATTATTTCTGCATCGTGATGTCTTTTGTGCCATGGAACCTGCTGTGAAACCTGCTCTCTGTGTAACAGCTCATATGGAAAGATCAAGGGTGCATTGCTTTGCTGGCATGGCTGCAGGATAAACAGTTCTTAACCAGACTATCACACACTGCTAGAGTTTCTGAACAAGAAGTTAGGAAGTTAAAGACACTGGGCTTTGCCCTCATTTAAAAATAAAATAGTGTCTGCAAGAGCTGAGACTGGGGAGGAAAGAGAAGGGGTTGAAATCCACATCTGAACCTGGAAGCAATTTCTCCTGATAGCACCTTGCTCTCTAACCAGTTTGCAAACCCGCACTAGCCAAACATCACCATATATTTTGGCAAGAACGATCCACTGTCAGGAAAAAATCAGGATTAGGGTTTTGACGAGTCCCTTTCCGGTCAGTATTTCATACTGATATTATTATATATATTTTATATATATATAAAAAAATATATATATCAAGTTNTTATATATACTGATATATTTCAGCTATTGCTGAACAGGGGAGCTCCATTTTATATACTAGGAGCTGACGTCTTCTTGCTGGAGGGATTACAGCTTGTCGGGTGCAGATCTTGTTTCACACATTCTATAGTAAATTAACCAGTAAATTCAGAAATTTATTCTGTCTTAAGGATCAATTTTACAGGTAGAAAGAAGAAGATGGATAAGTTCTTATTGTTATTTGCTTTAAAAAACAGTGAAAAGGAACATAATAGAAAGTGCTAAATCTGCTATGGATTGACATGTAGATTTGTCCATGAACTGCAGTAGGTTTGGGTAACGACTTCTAAATAATTCCTGTTTAACTTCTGCAGCACTTTGCTGGTCTCATGACAGCAGATGCTCTTGGATATAAGTATTTCCCTTGAGTTCTGAGACGGGCAGCATAAAAATCTCAAACCTGAGATAGGCCCAAGATGTCACTTCTTTTGTTTGTTTGTATCCTTGCTCAGAAATGCCCCATGCTTCTCTAAGCCCATGCTTTTAGACACAGTTCCCTCATGCTTTGCAAAACATTCCACCATTATTCCTCCTCACCTGAAGAAAGATGATAATAAGATAAATGCCTGGGACGTCTCCCAGAATGCACCCAGACCTGCCTTTTCCTGCTACCCATGGTCTCATGAAGTAGGCACTTGACTATGAGTTATGGGGAAGACGCATCTTCTGATGATAAGGTTGGGTGATAAATGTCCAAAGCCAGCATGGAACTCTTCAGAGGAAGTGCCATAAATTTACCGCTGAATCAGATCTAAGGAGGGGAGCTGGGGCTAAAGAATCACAGCTGTCATTTGGCTGTGGGAAACAGTTCAGGGATCATTAGTATTGGTCATTCCCACGAACTTGAGGTTCGCAGTGAGGGATGCCGGGAGGTGACACCGCAATCTGTGCAGATCTCGAATCCCAAAAATGAAAGATTGCCTGTTGTTAATAAACAGGTTACATTGCATGTTCCAAATCAAATACATTTCCCACTTCTTAGTTTTGCTTTACTTCTACAAACAGCAAAATTAAAAAAGGTAATTGGTAAAAATGGGGGGTTGGGGGGGTAGGAAAGAAGACTAGTTGTTGGAGTTTTCACCTTAAACTTAGTTTAGTACAATGTCATTTTTTTTGTATAACAATGCCTGGTATTTGGAAAACGCTGCAGCACAGTCAGGCTTTTAATATTTTATATTGCATATCAAGAGAAGTCAGAGCTTTTTGGTCAAATGACTTTTAAGAGAAATCTCTTTTCCCAGTATTCCCCCTCCCTCTTCTCTCCCAAATGATGTTGTAGAGAGAAAGTTGGAGAAACACAAATATCACCTTGCTGAAAAGTAGCAGGATGGTGTATATCAGATCTCTGACTTGTATAACTTCTACCTCTAAGTGACGGACGTCATTAGTATTTTGGCTGTGTACTTTGTAGAGAGCAGCACAAAAAATACTCTTTACCCTGCAATGGTTGATTTTGATGACGTTCTTTCCAGGCTTGACTGTAATTGTGCCTCAAAACAGAATGGGCAGGGCTGCTAGTAACTAGGACAGATCCATCAAGTACCAGCGTTGAGGTGCTGCTGCAGAGTGCGCAGTGTTTTTGTGGGACAGAGTTAATTACGCCGTCCCAGGGAGCTGTGTGGGTCTAACTGGGACAGAGGGATAAACCCTTTGGGTGCTTCACTTCTGCTGTCACCCCAGCAGAAGGACAGCCCATGGGGAAGCAGCTTCCTAGGGGAAGAAAAGTAAAACATCTTGGTCTTCTTGTCAGCACAGGTGATGGACTGCTATTATTACTATTTTATAATAAAAAAGCAGAGAGGAAAGAGGAGAAAAGGACTGTATGAAGGACAGAGCTGGGAATCACTCAGTAGCACCACAGCAGATGATTTAATCTCGCTTTGTCTGCAATTCAAATGTCTCAGGGTTTTTTGTTTAATGTTTTTCTCCTAACATGGAATAGGTTTTCTCTTTTCTGCTACAAAAATATAGAAACCATTTCCAGGGTAATACATGTTTCCTTGTAAAAAGCTGAGGCAAACCACAGGAGAAGGCTAGCATCTCAGTCCCCAGGTGTCAGTTTCCCAACTCTGTAATCCTACTGCAGTTTGAGCATCCTGAGCTGGACGTGCATCATAATATCGGAGAGAGGCTCAGAGGCACTGACAGCCAAATTATTTAAACATATATATGTTCTTAAACACATCTGAGAGTCAGGATCTGAACGACCTGTTCCCACTTTCAAAAGTAGCCCAGGCACTTTGTATCTGAAAGTCTCTTTGAAAGTAAACAGCACGTGGGTCTCTGGGTGTTGCAATCACTTCTCATTCCACATGTAACTTTCTGGCTTTCCTGAATGAAACTAGAATAGGGCCTTCGGCAAAAAAGCTGACTCAAAAGCACCGAAGAGGCAGTAGTGCTGGTGTAACTTCCTTATTTTAATGAAGGCTTCTGCTTAAAAACACATTTTGTGGTACCTCTGGAGTTTAATCTAAATGTTATAATTAATCCTTACCCGTAGAGACAATAGGCTGGATAAAATATTGAGTCCATGGTTTTGGAACTGCTTTTTCTTTTTTTTTTTTTTTTTTTTAATATTTTTATTTAAATTAAGTAAAGGGAAACAAAGTAAAAGCTTCCTGCTTTATTCCTCCATAGTGCTGATAAAAAGTAGGATACCTGCCTTTCAGGAAATCCTTGTATTTTGACACTTGTTTCGTATTGGGACAAGAAGCTGAAATATTGAAACTTTTCACTGGTTCAGATAGTAATACTTTCCAAAAGGATGATTTTTATTTTTTTTTCTCATTCAAAGCCTACTGACCAGCCCAACATTTGAGCTACTTTCAGTTTTGCCTGAGAGTGAAATGGCACCAGCTGATCTCAGAAACGTAGTCTTGGACCTTCACTTCATCCTGAGTGAGCAGCCTCCTGTGCTTGGATGGAGATCCACAAAATCTGCTGAACTAATGAATTTGAAGGCAGCAGTAGTTTTAGGGAGCAAAAAGCCAGGCTAATTGTCCCAGGCCATGGTAGGTTGAGCAGTAGTCCTAGCCTGCTAGTGGTACAAGCATTTATTAAGGTATTGCAAAGAGAAAGGGGGCAGTGCTTTAGCCCCTGCCAGGCTAAATCACAAATCCCTACCACCTTTGCCTGGACCACCAGGTCTAAGGGAATTATACAACAAATATTGCTTTTGTGTTTTATACAGCAGAAGGTGAGAGGAGGTCAATGGCAAAACCTGTCTGCAGTTGCAATACTGGCTTTACACGATGAAGAAAACAACCCTCAAGTGTTTGTTTCTACCTAAGCTACTCTTACTAAAACTTATTTACAAATATTTTCCTGTGCTAAAATTATTTTAAACCCTACTATTTATTAAACATTTGCAATTTGTTTTATAACAAACAGTCTAGGTGCCAACATATCAAGCAAATACAAAACTCCTGTGCATCAGAAAAGAGACCAGGTATTCAAAAAATGCTTCAATTTCTGTTTTAAATGCCATAATCTCAGCACATGAATTGTTATGGCATCTATCAAAACAAACAAGCAAACAAATAAGAGAAAAAAGAAAAAAATGAAAAATTCAAAGTCAACAGGTAGAAGAAGCATGGAAAATAAAACAGAAAGGGACTGAGATAAAAGGAAGCTGTAGACTGCTCCTGTCTTTAATCCAGGTTTCCTTCAGGCATCCTTATCCTTCCAATTCTGGAAAAAAATATCCCAGTGGACTAATTTTTTCCTGTGCTTTTCTGCTTTTGTGTGTGATCCTTGCCTTTTCAGAAAGACCTGCAGGTGACTGACTACATGCCATGCCGCAGAGAGGAGGCTAAAAGATGGCATGTTTTTTTTTCCCATGCATGAGAACCCACCACTTTTTGTGAATGGATCCTTTGATAATCTCCTTTGATATAATGACAATCTGTAATTGTTGAGTATTTGATCCACTAACAAAACACCTGTTTTGAGGTTCTGTGGATTTTCTGGAATCAAACTAATTCTTCTTTTAAAGACATTTGAAATAATAATTTATCGTCCAAACGCAGTTGGAAATTTTATGTTTTTCTTTGACTCCTTTATCGTTGATATTGGAGATAATTTTCAGTACAAACTTGTTTCTGTGCTTTGCAGCCCAATGATGATGCACTTCTCCTGAATAAGACATAGTCACATCCAGTATGTGATAGTTATTGCCAAGCCTTTGCTGAACTTTTGCTCTATTGCAGCTACAACTCTACTATGGATAGGAGAAAAAGTCTCTAATAGTAGTATTTACAAGGACCTCTTCCAGTTCCTTTTCTAAGTTCTGGGTTTATTTTCTTTGCCTGGTGCTTGAAGGTCTACATGTAATGATTACTGATTTGCCTAATTAGGGAATGATAATTTGGTCCTTGCTGAATGAAGGGCAATGGGCAAACCTGCATA
This sequence comes from Dromas ardeola, assembly GCA_013398915.1. Classification (NCBI taxonomy): domain Eukaryota; kingdom Metazoa; phylum Chordata; class Aves; order Charadriiformes; family Dromadidae; genus Dromas; species Dromas ardeola. The sequence goes on along the minus strand of VYZM01019770.1, from coordinate 459,053 downwards.
TGGCTGCAGTGAAGTTGTAAGAGAAGCCAGACTTTCTTTTGCACATGAGCTGAGTTTACCATGCAGTTGCTTAGCTCAACATTTAAGTCTGTCCTAACAGATGGAGAGGTTTTTGTTTGCTAGTCCGTGGTGTTGATCTACAGTGACTCACTCATAGCTGCTACGTGATGAGGACCAGGGGTATCTGCTGCTCCTAGACCTTCTCCGCCATGATGTCTCTACTAGCCCATGAACTTCTGGAGCCACAGCAGTCAGTCAGGACGCTCCAGGGTTTAGCAAAAATTTAGTTAGTGGAGGGACCTTGGTAGCTTGGATGGGTACAGCTTCCTCCCTCGCTTCAAAGCCATCAGGGACACTGCTGGGTGCTGTGAGGAGCCCTTCCATAGGTGAGCACAGCAGTCCTGTTGATAGCTTGGGTAAAAAGATTGTCCTCCTGTGAGAATAATTCTGAAAAAAAGAAAAGAAAATCTTTAATTTTGTTTTTTTTTTTGAGGATGACAACGACATGAAAATGGGCAGATGAGAGAGAAGGTGCTCAGCTTGAATACTTTACTGCTGCTGAAAGAAATCCCCCAGTCCCCTGCTTGGAGCTGCATGCTCCCACCCTCCCTGGCGTTGTCTCATCTCTCCAGGGACCTGCTGGACTCGCCAGGCTGGCAGTATGTAGAAGGATAACTTTCTGCAAATCCAGCAAGCTCAATTTGCTCAGATAAAAGGTCAGGTCAGCACAAGAAGGGCAAGGAAGTGCTCACGGGGCAGGGGCAGGGATGGAGGGGGAAGGTCCTTCCTTTTCAGGACTGAGCACTTAAACAGGCTGAGCTGTTTTGTCTGCGCTGCCTGGGAGATGGTGTGATCAAGCTGAATTTTGCATTATGCACTGGTATGCACATACAGTGGTATGCACTGTAACCAGTGGAATTACTGCTTTTTTTCTGAGAACCTCTGTTGTGTTGGTTTGTTTTTTTTTTTTTTTTTCTGAAACACAGTGATACTCTACACGTTTTAAATGAGAAATATGAGCAAAAGAAAAAGTTGGCTTTTCCTATGGACAAGGTAGCTTTGATGAGGAAAACTCTAGCTTCAGCCTTCAGCTCTATTTTGGCTTCTGGGGGACAAAGCAGGCACTTAATCCCACCAAGCATAATACCAAGCGTGCAAGATCCTGATCGGACCTCAAGGTACTATCCATGACTGCGTGACCATTAGCATTGCAACGCAGCAGAGAAGAGCTGCTGTTCAGCATTTGCTACGTTATTTAGCTATAATTCAAAATTCTGCATGATAGTTTTGGGATCATGCATTAGAGGGTGACTAACTTCTCCAGCCCTTGACAGGTTACTCACCCTGCAAGGCAGCAGTTTGAGATGTTAGCCATTGACTCCTTAATTGTACCTCTCTTACCCTTTCACCCTTAGAACCTCTGTGTCTGCCCTGCAGCTGGAAAGATGGAGAGATTTTTTCTGAGGTTGTAGCTGTTCTAAACATACAGGTAGTCTTCTTCATACGCTAGCGCAAGCTGATGCTGTGTGCTGTAACATCCAAAGCTGGAAGAAAATGTAGCCTTTGTGGCATTCCTAAGTCAAGGAGCAAGAAGGAGCTTTTTTTCCACTCTTTTTTTTTTTTTCACTGTTAAACTACTCTTGGAAATCAAAACACGCTGTTGGTATTTTGGGAAAGGGTTCATTAAAAATGAATTCAGTGACCATAAATCAAGTTTTGCACAAGAATTCGGCTGTGTATTGGTTTGCTGAATCCGCATGATAAACAGTTAACAAGACACGAGATTGCTAGAGAAGAATGTGTGGTTGGGGTACAGGGGAGTGCGGACAACTGCACAAGAAAATCAATTATGGGCAGTGTACACCCCTTTTATTTTCACTCATAAGGCCAGTACACATGTTCACAGCGAGCATTACACAGGGCTGTATTTATTAGACACACAATTCTTTCATTTGGCTGGTCCCTGTAGCAAAACCACAATGCCACCACAGAAGAGACAGGCCCAATCGTGCTCACCTCAGCTGCCCTTTCAGCCACCACAAGCCCTGCTTCCCCCGAACAAAAAGGCAAAAATGTTGTTGTTTGCATAGCCTAAAAACAGATTGTGCCTTAGGAAAATAGCCAGAGGAAAAAACTACTTCAGAAATACTGAGAAAAGGCTAAAAGATGTTATGTAGCCCTCAGCTATGCACTCCCTGCAGAAAAGATTTTTGTTTGAAAGCTACATGTAAATCCATAGCGTGTTTATAGAGCTATTGATGCTTTAAATTTAATTCTGCTCTGCATGTTGTTGTATGTGGGGATTTTATTTTACATAGGCTATGGCTGCTGCAGGTAACAGGATGTTGGTATTGTAATTATGGTCAATGCTGCAGCATTTCAGTCAATAGACTGTGGTGCTGCTTAGGCATGCTGAGAGGATTAAGAGACAAATGTCATGGATTATCTGTTACGAGAGGGCTGTTTTGAAAAACACATGGAACAGTAGGACTTCAGCAACAGAATTTCTCCTGACTTCTCCTTTCCTTTGCACTTACCTGTCCTTCTTTTCTGCCTGCGCTTCTCCCTACTTTTTCTTGCTTGTCGCACATTTCCTCCCCCCTTACTTAATTTCAGCTACACAATTAGTCTTTTTTCTTCATCAGCTCTCCTTCTTTTTCTTATTTACCTGCCCTGATTCATTTTCAGAGGTAGAATGTTAGACAACAGTTAAACCTAGACAGTTCTTGGAGACCTGCTTCAGGAGTTGGCTCCAGAGCTAGATACCTCAACTGTGGAGGTCAACCATCAACTGGATGACCTCAGAGGGGCAACACCAGTATGTTCATGGCAGGTGGCATGCTAAATGTAGCCTACCATGCTTGGACATGTGGTGTCCTTTTTATTTTGGCTTCATAGGTCTATGGCTCCAACTTCATAGGGACAGTGAATTTGGTCATGAAAAGAGTCCCTAAGATGGTGTAGTCCCATAGACAGCAATAGAGAATTGATTCTGCAACTTTTTGCATGTACATAACATTGCTCCGGATCATAGTTCAGCTAATCTGAATGGCAGCTCAGAAGAGTTTGACTGCAAGGCCTTGAAGTCGCAGTTCTTATCAAATAAGGCTATTGTTGAAATACATTTCTACATTTTAAAAATATTTAGCCTACACAATAAATCTCTGTTTAAAGTTCTGCTAAACTCCCCTTTCTGCCTTTCATTCTAATAATAAATAAATTGTTTGCCTAACATTTGGGGAGATGTTTATTTTTTTCCATTGCAGAAGAAATTCTCATGGAAAACACATTAGCAGCCTTGGAACAAAAGGCACAGAATGCGGAATTTCCCAGTGCATTCCACCGCCTGATTGTTCTGCTCCGTGTTGAGAACCAGTTGGTGTGCTCATTTATAACTACATGTTTTTGTAGACAGTCATCAGGCTGCTGGGTGGAAAACACAACAAGAGCTTGCATGGGCAAAGAGCATCTTGAGAAGCACCCAGCTGAGTGTTTGGATTGCGTGCTTGCTTAGCGGTCCCTATGTGGATTCTGTATATCCCAAAAGCACTGAGAGCTGGGATACCTGACCCTGTTGCAGGTATTTTGTCATTACAGCCCAGCACAGGAGGGCATAGGGGAAATATATATTTTCTGAGACCCAGCTATTCCTGCATTTATTAAGTTATTTGTCTGGGGTGCCACAGTACATGATTTTTAGTAGTTCACGTAACTGGTCGGAAAAAAGACCCCAGGTTTCATTTAGAAGCAGATGGAGAGACCCCTCCTAGCGTGAGAAAGGTGGTTCCTTTCTGGCTGCCACGATAAGAGGTACCAGACCTGTGTTAGTATACTTCAGCTACTTTTGCCAAGTCAGAAAACCACCCAGAGGTTAGGTGGTTGAGAGGTGGCGTGTCTCTTGTCCTTGTGACAACTACTCCACCCTCAAGTCCTTGGCCTTTTATGGAGAGGGCAGTGTATGATGACAGTAGGGATGTCAGAGGCAGCACAACTGCTGAGAACATCAGGTTACTGCACTTGCAAGCTTCTGAGCGCTTATTCTAGGGGATCAGTTGTTGTGAGCAGTTTATGCCAACAAATAGTTAGGTTTGATATATCTAAAGCCCCAGTGGTTTGGATACAGTCACACGCGCTATCGTCTCTGAAAGTGTCTCTAGAAAAACTGCAATTACTCCTTCTAGAAAGCTGGTTAAGATGTCTCTGTAGATACCTAAGGAGAGCTTTCTTCACCCTCTGTCCTCTGGCAGCATTACCTCTTGGAGGGGGAAAGCACAAGCTGCAGGCATTTTAGTCATTTCTTTTTTTTGGCACGGCTGGTGTATGAATTCTTCATTCTATGTTATCTTCTCCCCGTGATCCTGTGTGCGTTCAGCGCTGTAACGCTCCAATGTGTGCAGCAGTTTGTCTTCCCACCCCGGCGGTGTGTGACGGTTGTCATCTCCCTGTAGACTCGGCGCCTTTGCGTGCGAACATGTTCCTGCCGCCCCGTGAGTCAACTCCTGGCGATGCTTCCCGAGGCAGAGATGGAGTCAACGCTACGAGGGCGAAGGATCGTGACCGACTCCTGACGTCTCTCCGTCAGGACCGCACGCAGCCCCTGCATCCCACTGGGTGGGTGCAGGGGACGCGCGGAGTGCTAGTGGCGGCGCTGGGGCATGTGTCCACATTTCAGGAGGCGTTTGCAGGAGCAGAGCCACAGTAAGCAATTAAGCCTATATTTCAGAATAAACATGTTCTGAATGCTGATGAATGAACCAAACAGCTGAATTGTGTAATTTGGAAACGTGGCTACTATACACCTTCAGTAATTAATTTACTCCTGTGCCCTGTGTCAAGTTCCCAAGCACAAGGAGAGCATTCTGACTGCTGCAAGGTGTGGTGGACTGAGACGCTCTGTGCCACAAATTCCTCAGCCAGTTAGTGCCCTTTAAGGAAATTTGCCCTAGCAGTTCAGCAGTGCTTTCTGCACAGCAAATACGCTGCAAAGGAGAGGGATGAGTAGGAAGCCTTCGCTGCTCAGAGAATTAGAGAAGACTTCATCCACTGCCTGAGTCCTCTGCCCTGTGACTTGCTCTGCCTGGCACGTAACAGGGCAGAAAGCTAAAACTCAGACCCTGCCATCAGCCAGGTGGTAAATTATCATCTTCCCATTTTCTGCTAACTTCATTTTCTTCCTGTGAGTGAATTAGAATAGGGTCACAGGAAACCAGGCTGCACAGAGAAGTCCAATGAAAAATGGAAGTGGGGTATTTTTCACCCAGGAATGAAAGTTGGAAAGAGTTAAGGACGCAAAGGCAGGCTGGAGAGGCACGATGCGGTGTGTTGGCAGCAGAGCAGCTTAGCTCTGTGTGTGCAGGGGGACAGAGATGCAAAAACAAGCTGCCGGGAGGTATTTCTTCAGCAAGGTCTCCAGGCCAAATCTTTGGCCACAAAGCAGCATTGCCAAAAGTGACCTTACAGCTTAAGAGGGCAACTCCCGTCACTCAGAGACGCTTCATCTTGGTGTGGCCAGCTCTGTTCGTTTTCCTGACAGGCTCTAAATGCAGGGGGCGAAACGCCTGAGAGCATAAAGGAGACACCTTTTAGCGGGGAAGGAGCCTGACAGAGGTTTGATGGGAAAGGTCTGAAGTTCAATACATGCTCTGATGTCTGAGTGGTGCGCTCCTCAGGGGTCCAAACCTGCTGGTGCAAAGTAGAACATCTTTATAGCAGCTCTAATTTGTGCTGATGGCTGAGTTGGCCTCCGGCCAACGCAAAGTTGGGGCAAGCAGAAGGAAGGCTTGCAATCACCTCTTCCTCTCCACTAGAGCCGTCGCTGTGCCGAGCATAAGCTTGGCTCAGTGTGGGACTGTGTCACTGAATGCTTCATAACAGAACGCATCGGGTCCAAAGCATGCATTCTGGTCTATCAGATAAGCAATATGCCTTTTTAAAATTGTCACCGGCACCTTTATACATGCCAATTCTGGTGATAATTGCTGAATTTCTACATTTAGAGGAAGCAAGCGCTTCATTAATATCACAATGTGCTATTGTTTATTGCACGTATTCGGTTCCTTCTAAATATAGAACTTAGGTAATTATCACTGTGGCTATTTATTTACTCGTTACAGTTCAAATGTAGATACATAAGATCTTGCAGTAATATTTATTTTTAAAAGTTTGGAATCTCTGAAAAATCTCTCCTTTAGATGGGTTCAGCTCTTAGCTTCCTATAAAAATTTCATATCGCATTTTTGGATGGCCATCTGGTTTGTTGAAGCCTGGAAAATCTGCCTTACACCAACGCAGAAATTTTGCTTAACAA